>SZWC01017703.1:18495-43989 GCA_023375785.1 Penium margaritaceum | reverse complement strand
TCAAATTTGGTGAAGGTTTCACCCCAACCCGTCACTCTCAAAGTGACGGCCTGTGCTGGCTAAAAGTGGCAGAACTTGGCTCTGATACCAAATGTTGGATCTGGAGGAGAGAGGGAGCCTTGGAGCAGCGAGCATGTGGGACTGAAAGGGCATCACTTGTGCTGAAGAATGGTTGTTCAATCACTCAAAATGATGGAGTACATATAGAGCTAGAGCTTGGGCAAGTCAGCCCTCTCACAAGCCACACCACTTAGCCATGGAGGCTAAGGCTCACACACTAGAATCCATAATCTCACACAAGGGAGGAAATCAGCCTAGCAATCAGGCTGACCACTCACACACGACCTAGAGAGCTAGAGAATGCTCTCATGGCACACTCCTAGTGGTCACATAACCCACAAACCCATGGAGAATCGCCATGTGTCCATGGCTAGCACACAAGGATCTCACCTCACCTAAAAAGTAAGGAGAGGTACCTTTATCCCAGTCAGCACACTCTGACAAGGCAATCCTAAGACCAAGGACCTTTTTGGATATTTCTCCTATCAGGTCCTGACCCTGGACCTCTTGCCTTTTTCTTTTCTCAGGCTAAGGCATGGAGCCATCACCCATGCCCACCCAGACATCGACGGTCCATGATCCCCGAAACTTCGAAAATTGATATCTCCCAATCCGACTTTTGGATCGGGCTAAAACTTGGACCGTGGACAATTTGCCACCTGATCTTTCCAATGGTGAAGTCAGATCGACGATCGGAGTAGGCATCTGGTAGCTTCCTGGAACTTGCTCTTGTGGACCCGAAACTGAGCCGGATGGCTCCTTTCCCAACAGCAAATCCATCTCTGGACATGTGTTTTTCATGAATGGAGGTGCCATCAGCTGGTGCTGTAAGCGGCAGGTGGTCGTGGCCACCTTAAGCACAGAAGCTGAGTACGTCTCTCTCAGTTTTGGAGCCAAGGAAGCAGTTTGGCTTCAGCGTCTCATGGCGGAGATGAGTGCGAGTGCAGCAGTTCCTGTTCCTATGCGCGTCGACAACCAGAGCGCTATTGCACTCGCCAAGAATCCCGAGCACCATGCTCGCACCAAGCACATTGACATCGCCTATCACTTCATCAGGCACATGGTGCAGGAGGGTGCTATCAAGCTGGATTTTACTCCAACCAGCAAGCAGGTCGCTGATTTTTGCACCAAGCCAGTGACCCGTGAGAAGCAGCAGTTCTGCATGAAGGCATGTGGACTCAGCCCACTCTGACTGCGGCAAAGTGGGAGATTGTTGGGAAAGGAGCCATCCGGCTCAATTTCAGGTCCACAGGAGCAAGTTCCAGGAAACTTTCAGATGCCTGCTCTGATTGTCAATCCATCTTCACCATTGCAAAGATCGGGTGGCAAATTATCTACGGTCCAAGTTTCAGGCGGATCCAATGGTCGGATTGGGAGATATCAATTTTCGAAGTTTCGGGGGTCATGGACCGTCGATGTCTGGGTGGGCATGGGTGATGGCTCCATGCCTTAGCCTGAGAAAAGAAAAAGGCAAGAGGTCCAGGGTCAAGACCTGATGGGAGAAATATCCAAAAGGGTCCTTGGTCTTAGGATTGCCTTGTCAGAGTGTGTTGACTAGGATAAAGGTACCTCTCCTTACTTTTTAGGTGAGGTGAGATCCTTGTGTGCTAGCCATTGACACATGGCGATTCTCCATGGGTTTGTGGGTTATGTGACCACTAGGAGTGTTCCATGAGAGCATTCTCTAGCTCTCTAGGTCGTGTGTGAGTGGTCAGCCTGATTGCTAGGCTGATTTCCTCCCTTGTGTGAGATTATGGATTCTAGTGTGTGAGCCTTAGCCTCCATGGCTAAGTGGTGTGGCTTGTGAGAGGGCTGACTTGCCCAAGCTCTAGCTCTATATGTACTCCATCATTTTGAGTGATTGAACAACCATTCTTCAGCACAAGTGATGCCCTTCCAATCACACATGCTCGCTGCTCCAAGGCTCCCTCTCTCCTTCAGATCCAACAGAAATCAGACTGACCAGTCACACATAGCCTACAGAGCGAGAGAATGCTCTCATGTCTCACTCCTAGTAGTCACATTACCCACAATTCCATGGAGAATCGCCACACATCCATGGCTAGTACACAAGGATCTCACCTCACCTAAAAAGTAAGGAGAGGTACCTTTATCCTAGTCAGCACACTCTGACAAGGAAATCCTAAAACCAAGGTCTTTTTTGGATATTTGTCCCATCAGGTCTTCAGCTTGACCTCTTGTCTTCATCTTTTCTCGGGCTAAGGCATGGAGCCGTCAACCATGGTCACCCAGACATCGGCGGTCCATGACCCCATAAACGTTCTAAATTCATATCTCCCAATCGGACCATTAGATCGGTCCTAAACTTGGATCGTAAAAATATGCCACATTATCTTTCCAATGGTGAAGTCAGATTGGCAATCGGAGCAACCTTTTGGTAGTTTCTTGGAACTTGCTTCTGTGGACCTAAAAATTAGCCAGATAGCTCATTTCCCAGCAGCACAACCACCCTACCATGGCGAAGTCTGACATGTCACCGGTGGAGAAGGCAGACTTGGCATGGTAGGAGGACTCAACGTACGCATAGAGTCTGTCATACCACAAAGTGATATTATTTTAGGTATTGTCATTGTCTCATCTACCTATTTCCATGGACAAATAATCAGGTGGTATAATTTGAGGGCATTAGGATTATGGAGATGTGGTTGGAGACCCAATGTAGTATTGATGTAGGAGTATTCCATGGCATGATGTATATACCAAAGACTACGTTCAACCTTCTCTCAGTCTCCTCCCTCACAAACATAGGAATGGGTATCGCTTTTTGATGATCACTCTGACTTGACAAAAATACATGAGAGTATTTGGCTTCGTCGTTTAAAGAGAGTGACATTTACCGCCTCCTGGGTGCAATCAAGATCCAACGTAAAAAGAGTCTTGCAGCAAACGTGCAAGTAATGATGGTGCAATCTGCCATGAGCATTTTGGCCATAAAAGCATGCACATCTTGTAGTAGTTTCAAGAAGAACAGATGGTGCATGACTTGTCCACTATCTCTTACTTTGAGCAGTATTTGTACAACGACTCTTTGGAGGAGGAGTAACTTTATGATGCATTCTCTGGAGTAAGGGATTGTACAAAAGAGGTGGTGGTATTGGTCCACATAGACTTGTATGGTCCAATACAGATCTAGAGATTTGGAGGCTCAAGGTGTTTCTTTTACCACCATTGATGATTTCAGTCCCTACACTACTATGTACTTCCTTTCGTCCAATGACCACTACTTTGACAAGTTCAAGGAATTCAAAGTAATAGTGGAGAACCAGAAAACCAATAAATACAAGGCATTGTATAGTGGTTGTGGTGAAGATTACATGAGCAAGGAGTTCCAGGACCATCTCACAACATTTCACATCAAGGCAGAACAGATCGTGCCATATTTGCCATAGCTGAAGGATGTACCAAAACGCACTAACCACGCCATCGTTGAGTGGGCACACTCCATGTTGTACACAGCTTGACTCATCTTTTGCGCGAAATCAGTTAACAATACGTTGTATATCAAGAACCGCACTCCAACCAAGTTGCTAGAGCAAATGATGCCATACAAGGCATGGTTCGGCAAGAAGCCCATCATGGACCATCTCCAAGCGTTTAGGAGCTTGGTACACACACGTCAAAGGCAAAGTGGAAAAAATGGAATGCAAAGAGCGTACAGATGTTGGTGATTGGTTATGACGTGGCGAGAAAGGGGTGTTTTTTTATAAGAGGGAGAGTGGCAACGTCATCATCTCTAGGAATGTCGACTTCTACAAGAGTAATGTCATCGCTGCCACTATCATTTGTGAAGATGCAGCTGAACTACTAGCTGACGAAGCCATGGGAGCACATAATTTTCCTCATCCAGTCTCTTTTTGTCCTTCTATAGTGACAGTGGAAAAACCGCTCTCCTCTCCCATGTCTCATTCATAAGATATAGAGGCCTCATTAGTAGAAGAAGAGAAAGAAGGATATACAACACCACTAGCAACAGTAGTTGTGCCAAAAGAACCGTACCGACCGACGATAACTCTCCAGTACCAACTCAAAGGTACCTTCTTAAGGTGCGTTATAAGCCTAGTGATTTGGACCATTTTCAAATACTATAGAAACCAAAATGGATGGATGTGGTAGTTGTCAAAGATTTATATGAGGTAAATTTATACAAGGAGGCCATGAATATAAATAGTGCATGAAATTATGCCCACGCTATGCAATATGAGATAAATTTGAAGCTTCATAGCGGTACGTGGGAGCTGACTGAGCAGCCACCTCAGTGCAAGAAGATCATGTTTAATTGAGTTTTCAAGAAGAAGAGGGTTGCATATGATAACTTGATAAAGTATAAGGCAAGACTGGTCACAAAAAGCTCCTCAGAGCAGGAAGGCATCGACCACACAAAGACTTTTACCCCTATTACAAAGTTTTTCCTTATGAGTACCTTCCTCTCTTATACAATAGATAAAGATTTAGAGCTCCGTCATATGGATGTCAAGACTATATTCGTGAATGATGACTTGGAGGAGGAGATCTACATGGAGCACCGGCGGATTGGTCATGGACGGCCGAGAGCACCCCATTTGTAAGCCACTAAAGTCAATATATGACCTCAAGCTAGTGTGGCAATTTTTGAACTAATAGTTGGATGTGACACTACAGTGCATGGGATTTGAGCGTAACGGATGTGAATATAGCATCTATCACTATCAAAACGATCATGAGGTCCTCATTGTCATTGTTTTGGTGGATGACATGCTCCTCCTTTCTAGAAGTATGTCCACAGTACAAAAATTCAAGAGGCAATAGAGAAGCGTTTCAATATGTCTGATCTTGTAGAGGCATCATACTTCATTGGCATCTAGATCATGCATAACCATAAATCACACTCTCTCTTGATGTAGCAAAGTCGCTACATCATTAATGTACTGTAGTGATTTGGTCTGGTAGAGGGAAAACCTATGAATACGCTTTTTCAGATGCGGCAGTACCTCTTGAGTTTTCGTTGAAAAGTAGATGGGCTTAGCAATACACATACCAGAGTACTGACGGAATATCTTATGTTCCTGATGGTGGCAACCAGGCTAGATCTCGTAGAGGATTTGAGTGCTATGAGCAAGCACTTGGTGAATCCCGGATATGAGTACGAGAAGGCAGTAAAGTGGATCTTCTCTTATCTTGCTGGAAGCATCAACATCAGCATCACGTGTAACATTACGGTATTTAGCGGTTCACTAATGCAGCTTGGGCATCAAACACTGAGGACAATAAGTCCATCGCTGGACATGTGTTCCTCATGAATGGAGGAACCATAGGCTAGTATAGCAAGCAATACATGGTTGTGGCCACCTCAATAATGGAAATTGAGTACGTGTATATATACTTCAGAGCAAAACCAGAAGTTTGGCTCTACCTTCTTATGTCGAATATGAGTGGCAGTACATCAATTCCTAACCTTGTACACATCGAAAACATGAGTCTAATTGTACTCGCCAAGAACCGTAAACACCATACACATACCAAACACATTGACATTCCCTATCAATTCATCGGGCACTTGGTATAGGAGAGTGTTATCAAGCAGAGATTCACTCCAACTAGCAAGCAAGTCGTTGATTTATATACCAAGTCAATGATCCGTAAGAAATTACTCTGTATAAAGACATATGGACTCAGCCTGCTCTGACTATGGCAAACTGGGACTTTACTTGAGAAGGGATCATCCATCTTAATTTCAGGTTCAAAGGAGCAAGTTCAAAAAAAACTACCAACAACATACTCTGATTGATCATGCATATTCGCTTCTGGAAAAATCTTGTGAAAATGTCTTATCTTCTAAAATGCAGGCCGATTCAATTATCAGATTGGAACATACTAACTTGTGGAAATTTTGGTGTCATTGATTTCGACATTCTAGGAGGCCATGGGTGATGGCTCCATGCCTTAGAAAATAAAAATGCAAGAGGGACATGGTCAATACCTGATCGGATAAATATCCAAAATACGTCCTTGCTTTCGGGATTACCTTGTCAAAGTGTAAGAACTAGAAAAATAGTAGCTCTCCTTGCGTTTTAGGTGAGGTGAGATTGTTCTGTACTAGCCATGGTAATTCTTCATGGATTTAGAGGTTATATGACCACTACTAGTGTACCATGAGACCATTTTCTAGCTCTCTAGGTTGTATGTGAGTGGTCAGCCTGATTTATACGCTAATTTCCTCTCTTCTCTGAGATTATAGAATCTAGCTTGAGGTTTAGCCTCCATGGCTAAGTGGTCTGGCTTGTACGAGGGCTGACTTACCTACGCTCAAGCTCTATATGTAGTCCATCATGTACGTAATTCAACGGTCATTCTTCAGTACAATTAAGGAATGATTGCTTAGTGCTCTAAAATCATCTCTCTCCTCTAGATCTAACATGAGAGTATTTGAAAGAGTAGCCAAAACTCCAAGGAGGTATACCGTCTGAGGTATATAGATCCTGGGTAAGGATTGTGGTATACGTTGTTAATGAAACTACAGCAAACTGCAACATCTCTGGAGGAGGGTGTAACGCGTTGGTGACTTCGGGTATGGAAGGTCAAGGAAGTGCTACGTCTTCTAGCTTTGTCTTGAGTCTATTGAAAGAATAATACTCAAACAGACTTGATGAGTGCTCATTTGTTCTACTCCATCCCGTGGTATCTGCAAATTACCGGTTGTGCAGGAGAAAGCAAGAGGGGTTTGCTGCCCATTCACTTGTACTTGATGCACCATAGGTCGCATATTTGGTTCCCCTTCATACTACGGTTTTCCTTGTTGTTGACCTGATATGCTCCTTGTCCATACCTGACATTTGGACATGCATAACATGAACTAGGCATGCGCAGCTCCCTTGGAGTAAGTCTAGGCAGGATAGACAAGGGATGGAATTCTTCTTTGGAGCAAGTCCTCTTGGTCTAAACTGGATAGTATAGCCAGAAAACACTACATAGGACAACTCCTTGTGGCTTGGATGTTTTACAGTTAGTCTCTGGTGCGATAGGTCCTTGGGTCAAATCCCAATCCAACGACTAATTTTCTCTCTCACCAAAATGTGAAGAGGAAGGTTATAAGAGACATCTTAGAACATTCCAAGGTCCACCCTGGTGGTTGGCACCACTTGGCAGTCACAGGGAGCGCCATGTAGGCAAGGGGGATGATGCAATCCAGATTATTTTCAAACTAGCTCATCCAAGGGGCCACTACGCGCCTAGGCTAGAGGCTGGCTCTAGGGCTATAAGAACCTGTCAGTTGCCTGTCATTGATTATAGTTCTTATCTTCAAGACTCCTCACAGAGTTCTCCACCAGAGGAATACATTAAAGAAGCATCGGTTGGTCTAAGCCCCAGGAGTTAGCTCCTCGCGCAAAAGTGACCAGGTGCTAATGACAAAGTACAAGTGATTCTTATGAACTGCTCAGTATAGAATCGTCATTTTGTTGGCGATATCTCCTCCTAGTTACAAGACTAGGAGTGGACGGCAAGTTCCATTGTGTCGGCCTTGTTTTCTAGTCTGTTGCATCACGCTGGTGAACAAAGGGTTATAGGCCTACACTGTCTAGTTGTAAGGCACACTTCTGTGTGCTCTTTTGTCCCCTCTCTCTTGCAGCGTGCATCAGCTCTAGCTCCATGTGCTCCATCTGCTCCATCAACTCCAATGGCGGAGTTGGCAGTTAGCAAACAAGGGCCAAGGGTAAGCTCTGCCTCTAGAGGTACGATCCTTGGGTCCTAACCAGGATGAGCTTTGCGCTTGGAGGCACGACCCTGGGTTCTCTTGAGTATGTTCTTCTCTGTTTTTAGGTGATCAAATGCGAAGGGATAAGCAACGGACCTGCACCTTCTAAACTGGTAGCAGAGAACAACCTAGATCAACCTACATCGGACTGAACGAAGCAGAGAAGTATAGAAGTAGTATGATACTGCTTACGACACTCAATCTTGAGCAAATCAATGGTAGCATGACCAAGTTCACATAGATTAAATCTCCCTTGTGGAAAAGGAAGTTTGAGATTGTCATGAAATTGTACGGCTACTTGAAGATGTTCCTCAGAGAATACTTCGAACCACCAAAAGATGAGCCTGAGTACCCAGCATGAAATGCCAAAACAGAGATAGTACTGGCCATCCTTGTGACATCAGTGCATGAGTCACAACATGCCCATCTCCACCGCATCACACATGCATCGAAGGCTTATGAAAAGCTTGCATGTGTATACCAGTCAACACCTCTCGCTTATTGTCTCTTCATCCTTCAAAAGCTTATTGGGC
The DNA here is from genome assembly GCA_023375785.1 of Penium margaritaceum. NCBI lineage: Eukaryota > Viridiplantae > Streptophyta > Zygnematophyceae > Desmidiales > Peniaceae > Penium > Penium margaritaceum. The sequence goes on along the minus strand of SZWC01017703.1, from coordinate 35,646 downwards.
TGAGAGTGAGCAAGGGAGAGTCGATTCCAGACCTCCTGCTGCAGTTTGAAGGACGGCTACAACAAGTGATCCAGATGAGGTGGAAAATTGACACGAACATGCAGGCCATGATCCTCCTCGTGGTACTACCTTAAAGCTGGGATTATATGATCACCATCTTTGGCGGTTCGAAGGATGAGGATTTGACGTAGGAGATAGTGTCCAAATACGTGCACGATGAGGCCATGCGTCATAGCAGTAGTGAGACTAGCATTTCAGCCTATGCTGTACAGTACGGTGGTCGTGGCAACAACTCCTCTTCTAGTCAGAGCGACAGTGCAAGCGGTAGCCGTGGAGGAAAAGACAATGGTAGCAGTGGAAAGGGTTCAAAGTGTCCTGGGAAATGCCATAATTGTGGTAAGCCTGGGCATTGGATACGGGAGTGCATGACATACAAGAAGGAAGACGGAGATCATGCTGGTAGAAATGAGGGCAAAGGAAAGGGTATGAAGGAGTTGACAAACATGATGACTGCGAGCGTACCGACAACCAATGCAGTTGCACTACTCAAGCGTGGAGCCTACAGGCTCAACTCTGGTACAAACCACTACTCTTCAAGAGACAAGTATGGGTTCATCTCCATTCGGGACACTAAACAGCGCTTCATGTCTGCCAATGGCAGTCTTATCCATACGCAAGGTACAGGAGAAAACTTGATCACCATCAACGTGAACAGTGCTCAAAACGACTTGAAGCTGGAGCACGTCGTCTACATGGCCTCTTTTACAGTAAACCTCTTATCGGTGCATAAAATCACAGACCATGACATGACGGTCGTCTTCACAGAATAGGAGGCCGTGATCGTGAAGAACAATGATATCAACATCTCCCATCCCAAGACGAGTCTTTTCGCACAGGTCCCAACAGTTTATGGGCTCTAAATGATATAGACCAAGCCCCTTGAGACTACAAATGAGGGAAATGCAGTAGTTGAAGAGCCCAAGTCTCCAAAGCCTGCTTTTATACCACATGCTGTCACCATGGCACTGAACACCACCAAAGATACAGATGCTGAACTTTGGTAGACATGATTCAGCCATGTGGATGACAGCATACTACAAGCTGTGCACGAGTACGAAGTGGTTCATGGGATGGATGGATGCAAGACCAATGATGAGGAGAAGTGCAAGAAGCTGTGTGCCTCGAAGGCAAGGCAAAGGGAAAGCCCTTTGGGCTTAATCGGAAACGTATGGCAACAATCTTGGACTTGATTCACTCCACATGCCTCACACTTGATGATCTTCGGTTATACAGCTTGACAAAAGTCCAAGAAAGAGAAGGAAGGAGCAAGCTGGATACACGTACTTGCATGTGTATAATGGATGGATACGACACTGCACACAAGGCATACTATCTATGGGACCAAGCGGTTGGAAAGCTCATCAGGAGTCGAGATGTTGGATTTAATGAAAAAACGCTTGGTAAGGCAGAATTGCTAGATCTTGTCCATGCTCCGAAATGAGGAGAGTGGGTTGTGTTGCTCAAGTCAGGTGATCACGCCCCTGAAAACGAGCAGATTAAGCCAGTGAAACATGGTACTGCAAGGAGATTGACTGTACAGGCTAATGTTGCGACGGAATCTGACATTGAGTCTTAGTCGTCCGAGGCCTTTGGGACCAGTGGCTCTTCCTCAAACAATGGATCACAGGAAACGCAAGAGCAACAGAACAAACTACGCCTTGAAGCACCACCAATAACACACTGGCATAGTATGCACCAGAAGAAACCTCCATTTAAGTAAGATGCTAAGACTGCTGAATGGACCGGACTCACCTCGTCATACTTGGCTCAGGGAGTGCTTATGAGCATTGCAGAGGCTATGAACATGCCAGATGCGGTCAAATAGAAGGAGGTAGTGGATAGTGAACTTGGATCCATTGAAGAGAACAGGACATGGGTTCTAGTGGACAGGCCTCCAAACGCGCATGTGGTGGGATCAAACTGGATACTCCAGAAAAAGTTCAAGTACGATGGTACTATAGACAAGTACAAGGTGAGAGTTGTGGCAAATGGATTTTCCTAGGGTGTAGGTTTAGAGTATGAGGAGATCTTCGTGCCTGTCGTTACCTTTGCCTCCATGCGATCCATGTCGGACTTCATTGCTGCCAAAGATATGGAGGTCCACCAGATGGATGTCAAGACAGCTTTCCACTGTTGGAAACTAGACAAAGAAGTGCTGATGGAAGTGCCTGAGGGAGTGAAAGCTCCAAAGGGAAAGGTTTGCAAGTTGGTCAAAGCACTCTACGGGCTGAAACATGCCCCAATGATGTGGTACAAGGAGATGGACAGCCTCATGGCCAGGCTCACCTTCACGCACTACCAGAATGACCCGACTGTCTATGTGCCAAAGGATGAGCACAGGTTGATGCTCGTTGCACTGTACGTGGATGACCTGATCATCTATTCGTTGTCTGTTGAGCTATTGAATGGGCTGAAGATGGATCTCGTCAATAGGTTCAAGATGAAGGACATGAGTCTGCTCAAATTCTACCTTGGGATAGCCATCCACCGCAATCGATCAGCAGGCACCATCGAGTTAAACCAGACCAAGTACATCATGGAGGTCCTCAAGTACTACACTATGTAGGACTGCAAGTCCATCAGCATACCCATGACAACAGACATTGAGCTATCCTCCAACATGAGCCCTAATATAGAAGCATAACGACGTGAGATGGAGAACATTCCCTACCAGTCTGCTGTTGGCAGCCTCATGTATACCATAGTAGGAACATGCCCTGATATCTGCTATATTGTAGGACAATTGAGCAAGTTTGTGGCCATTCGAGGGCCACAGGACTAACAAGCAGTCAAGCGTATCATGCGCTATCTACAGAAGACACAAAACATGTGACACAAGTTTCGAGGCCAGGAGATATCTGACTGACTACGGCTTGTGTACTACATGACCGCTGACTGGGGAGGAAGAATCGATGATAGAAAGTCTATCTCGGGCTTCGTGTGCCTCTTGAGTGGTGGTGCAATGTCGTGGCCAAGTAGAAAGCAAGACTATCTCCCTCTGTAGCATAAAGACAGAGTACATCACTCTGTCAGAAGCATGCAAGGAGACACAATGGCTGTGCTATTTTCTTACTGAGATGAAAGTGCCACAGACAGAAGCAACGGAGGCCGCATTGATAACAAGGGTGCCATGAAAATGGCACAGGATGACATCATCTCCCGATGGACCAAGCACATCAACATCAGGTACCACTACTCGCATGACCTGGTTGAAAAGGAGATTGTGGACCTGGAATACGCGGAGACCAAGAAGATGCTCGTAGATTGCATGACCAAGGTGATTGACAGTGAATTACATTCTGTCGGTACGCGAGGTATCGTTATGGTCAACACAGCCGACAAAGACAAAGGCCAAGAGAGCTGGAGATAGGAGATATCTCACATCAAATGGAGAAAGGTGCAAGGGAGAGTTTTGTTGACCTGATATGCCATTGTCCATAGCTGACATTTGGAGAGGCACTGGACGGACTAGGTATACATTGATCCCTTGGAGTAAGTCTTCTAAGTCTGGTCTAGATAGACAAGGTGTGCACTGCTCCTTTGGAGCAAGTCTCGGTCTAAATTGGATAGTATAGCCAATAAAGACTACCTATGACAACTCCTTGTGGCTTAGACGTTCTAGAGCTAGTCTCTTGAGCNGAGTTTTGTTGACCTGATATGCCATTGTCCATAGCTGACATTTGGAGAGGCACTGGACGGACTAGGTATACATTGATCCCTTGGAGTAAGTCTTCTAAGTCTGGTCTAGATAGACAAGGTGTGCACTGCTCCTTTGGAGCAAGTCTCGGTCTAAATTGGATAGTATAGCCAATAAAGACTACCTATGACAACTCCTTGTGGCTTAGACGTTCTAGAGCTAGTCTCTTGAGCGAGAGGTCACTAGGTCTTATCATGCCGGTGACTAATTTTCTTTGTGACCAGAAGGGGGACGAGAAGGTTCTAAGAGACATCTTAGAACATTCCAAGGTCCTTGGTGATTGACACCACTTGGCGATCAGGGAGCGCCATGTAGGCAAGGGGGGTAATCCAATCCAGATTACCCCCAACGTGGATTATCAAGGAAGCCACTACGCGCCTAGGCTAGAGACTAGCTCTAAGACTATAAGAACATATCAATTGCGTGTCATTGATTACAGTTCTTACCTTTGAGACTCCTCACAGAGTTGTCCATCAGAGGCAGAGACTAAAGGAACATTCATTGGTCTAAGCTCCATGAGTTAGCTCCTCGTGCGAAAGTGACCAAGTGCTAAGGACAAAGTGCAAGGAAGTGATTTCTATGAACTGCTCAGTGTATCTCCTCATATTTACAATACTAGGAGCATACAACAAGTGCCATCGTGTCGGCCTTGTTTTCCAGTCCGTTGCCTCAGGTTGGTCGATGCCTGTATTTGCGTTCGAGGGTTGGATATTGCAAAAATCATCGTTAATCCTCATTGTAGCATGGGTAACTGCTATTGTGCTCGATATAGGATCTACAGGTGGTGCTGCACTTTAGAGAATGGGACCTCTTCATGTATCATATCAAATTATTGTATGGAGAGATAGGACAATTCTGGATTTGAGACTCCATATGGTTGGCTCTTCTTTGAGTACTACTCAATCAGTGGCCCCAAGAGACTCTATATGGATAACCATCTGCCAGGTGGCAATTCCCCTTACAATTGCTGTTCTCAACGTCTAGAAAAGGCTTTCCTTCCATCAAACCTTCTTCTTCATCCTAATCCATGGTGTACTACCATAGGATTCCACTGCAATATACTTGTACTTTTGCTAATCACATTAGATCTTGTAGAAGTTTGACCATGCCACTCAGTTTCCAAAAGTATCCCAAGTTGGTCTCTTCCATCTACTATTACATAGTACGGGATTTGTGGGATTTTCCTTTATATCAACTACTCACGCTCTTCAACTCGGTGTAATCCTCCATCAAAGATATGGATTATTGTGCATTCATCGGAGTTGCTCCTATAACTAGCTTGCTATACGAGTACAACTGTACTCTCCAATATCCAGCTTGGATTGTGCCTACGGTCCTCTCATTCACTGTAAGTTTTGTCCAATGGACCTTGACCAGTAGATGCACACTGCGACAACCAATACTACGCTGCATGTTATCTCTAGGACTAGGAAACATGTCTAATATCCGTGTTCACGGAACTAGAGATTGACAAACATAGCTGAATGTGAAGGTCACTAGTGTAGTTTTTCCTGAAAGCGAGCATGCAACATTCCATGGTCACCATACTATATACATCATTATTCCAAACTGTTCTATCTCACTTTGTTACCCTCTTGTCGATTCTAATCTTTCGCATATCAGTCTCTACCACCACATTTATTGCTATAGATCTATCTGACTTCCCACTTCGAGTCTCGTAAGATCCTCCCTATGCACCAATAACGCTCTACTTATGGGATTTATGTGGCTTACCATGCAACCCGTGCTTTTATTCTTCTCACTTTTCTAGCTTCTTTCATCCACTTCAGGACCGTACAGTCAATAAGCTTGCTTTTTTTCATCCAGAGCTACCTATCTGCATATTACTTCCGCAACTACGACTTCCATAGATCTAAACGACCCCTTTTTCTTCTACGTGGCCTCTATCTGTGCTCTTAATGCTATGAATCAAGTACAGTATTATATCTGGGGGAGAGAGGGAGCCTTGGAGTAGCGATCATGTAGGACCAAAAGGGTATCAGTTGTGATAAAAATTGTTGTTTAATCACTCAAAATGATGGACTACATATAGAGATAGAGCTTGGGCAAGTCAACCCTCTCACAAGCCACAACACTTAGCCATGGAGACTGAGACACACACTAGATTCCAGAATCTCACACAATAGAGGAATTTAGTCTAGCAACTAGGCTGACCAGTCACACCACCTAGAGAGCTAGAGAATGCTCTCATGGCTCAATCCTAGTGGTCACATAACGTACAAACCCATGGAGAATCGCCATGTGTCCATGGCTAGCATACAAGGATCTCACCTCGTTTAAAAGGTAAGGAGAAGTACCTTTATCCTGGTCAACATAGTTAGACAAGGCAATCCTAAGACCAAGGACCTTTTTGGATATTTCTCCCACTAGGACATGATCATGGACCTCGATGTTTCCTTCTCTCAGCCTAAGGCATGGCTCCATCACCCATGATCACCCAAATATCGGCGGTACATGACCATAGAAACTACAAAAATTTGTATCTCCCAATCGGAATGTTGGATCGACCTGAAACTTGGACCGTAGAAAATTTTCTACGTGATCATTTCAATGATGATGTCAGATTGATGATCGGAGCATGCAAATAGTAGTTTCCTAAAACGTGCTTTTCAGGACGTGAAATTGAAGCGGATGGACGTATTTTTAACAATCTCCCACTTTTCTCTAGTTATAGAGGGCTGAGTTCACATGCATTCATGTAGAGCTCTTGCTCCTTAGAGGTAATTGACTTGGTATAGAAATCAGCAACGTATTTGCTGGTTGGAGTAAACTCATACTTGATAAAACTCTCTTGTACCATGTGCTTGACGGAATTATGGGGAAAGGAGCCATCCAATTTAGTTTCAGGTACACACGAGCAAGTTCCGGGAAACTACCAGATTCTTGCTCCGATTGTCAATCCAACTTTACCATTGGGAAGATCAGGTGGCAAATTGTCTACGGTCCAAGTTTCAAGCTGATCCAACGGTCAGCCTGAAACTGTCTACGGCAAATTGTCTCCGGGGTCATAGACCGCCGGAGTCTGGGTGACCATGGGCAATGGCTCCATGCCTTAGCCTGAGAGAAAAAAAGGGCAAGAGGTACAGGGTCAAGACCTGATGGGAGAAATATCCAAAAGGTCCTAGATTCTTGGATTGCCTTGTCAGAGTGTGCTGACTAGGAAAACGGTACCTCTCCTTACTTTCTAGGTGACGTGAGATCCTTGTGTGCTAGCAATGGACACATGGCGATTCTCCATGGGATTGTAGGTTATGTGACCACTAGCAGTGTGCCATGAGAGCATTTTCTAGCTCTCTAGGTCGAGTGTGAGTGGTCAGCCTGACTGCTAGGCTAATTTCCTCTCTTGTGTGAGACTATGGACTCTAGTGTGTGAGCCTTAGCCTCCGTGACTAAGTGGTGTGGCCTGTGAGAGGGCTGACTTGCCCACGCTTTAGCTCTATATGTATTGCATCATTTTGAGTGATTCAACAACCATTCTTCAGCACAACGGATGCCCTTTTAGTCCTACATGCTCGCTGCTCCAAGGCTCCCTCTCTCCTACAGATCCGATATTTGGTATTAGAGCCAAGTTCTGCCAGTTTTAGCCAGCACAGGCCGTCACGTTGAAAGTGACGGGTTAGGGTCAAACCTTGACCAAATTTGAAGATTGACCACAAGATCTTCAAAAACGCAAGACAAGCTTTCCAATGAGCCCAGAATCGTGAAGATCCAATATTTGGATTGAGAGTTATGCTTAAAATGAGGTCGGCCAGGGATATACTCTTCTCCATGAGTAAGACTGTCGCCTTTTGATGACTATAACTCTCTTGTTTCTTTGTCAAATTTAAAAAGTGGCACGTGCAAATTGTAATATTGTTCCTAAGCTTTCCATTGGTATAAAATGTTTTGCATTCCATTGATTCATTTTGGAGAAACGCCATTTACAAGGTGGCTGGTCTGAGTTAGAGTAAGAGCAAAAGCATACCCTATTTTCAAGTAGACATATATTTCAAATTCCCCTATTGATTGTTGGAAAGGGAGCCATCCGGCTCAATTTCAGGTCCACAGGAGCAAGTTCCAGGAAAGTACCAGATGCCTGCTCCGATCGCCAAACCGACTTCACCATTGGAAAGATCATGTGGTAAAATATCTACGGTCCAAGTTTGAGGCCGATCCAAAGGTGGGATTGGGAGATATGAATTTTTGAAGTTTCGGGGGTCATGGACCGTCGATGTGTGGGTGGGCATGGGTGATGGCTCCATGCCTTAGCCTGAGAAAAGAAAAAGGCAAGAGGTCCAGGGTCAAGACCTGATGGGAGAAATATCCAAAAAGGTCCTTGGTCTTAGGATTGCCTTGTCAGAGTGTGCTGACTAGGATAAAGGTACCTCTCCTTACTTTTTAGGTGAGGTGAGATCCTTGTGTGCTAGCCATGGACACATGGCGATTCTCCATGGGTTTGTGGGTTATGTGACCACTAGGAGTGTGCCATGAGAGCATTCTCTAGCTCTCTAGGTCGTGTGTGAGTGGTCAGCCTAATTGCTAGGCTGATTTCCTCCCTTGTGTGAGATTATGGATTCTAGTGTGTGAGCCTTAGTCTCCATGGCTAAGTGGTGTGGCTTGTGAGAGGGCTGACTTACCCAAGCTCTAGCTCTATATGTACTCCATCATTTTGAGTGATTGAACAACCATTCTTCAGCACAAGTGATGCCCTTCCAATCACACATGCTCGCTGCTCCAAGACTCCCTCTCTCCTCCAGATCCAACATTGATGACCCTGTTTTATGGGTCGATCTGAAACGTTTTGAGCTGAATCTTCCAGTGGTGGCTCAATTTCTCCAAATTCCCAGTTGGCTGGCATCTACAATCCATTTTCAGTGAGAAAAAGTTCTGGCAGAAACAACAGCAGAAGCAGGGGTAGCGCCGCCATCCAAGGGCAGCGTTGAGCATCACCAAAGCTCAAAATGGCACCAACTGGCATGATCAGAGTAGCCCAGCCCAGAGAGATGCTTGAAGGACGTGCCAACTTCACGTTTTGGAAGATCCGTACCCGCCTCTTTTTGGAAGACAGGGGCTTGTGGGAGGTGGTGAGTGGCGACGAGCGCGCTCTGCCCTCATAGGCAAAAGGCATCACTGTAGCACAGGTGGTAGCACAGAAGACGCCGTAGAAGGTTGCAACAAATGCAACTTCATCTAAATTTGCAGCAGTGGCATATGAGGAGTGGAAGAAGGACAGGTAGGCCTACAGACTAGTTAACACGATCTCCAACCCGTATCTTCAGTACATGAGTGACAAGGCTACTGCAAAAGAGGGATGGAACATGTTGTGCAAGAAGTATGAGAGCAAGGATCCTGCATTTCTCATGCTTTTGGAGGAGAAGATGATGGCATTGAAAATAAAGGGTGGCGAAGGGATGGAGGCGTACTTGGACAGGGTAAAGAAGTTGGCAAAGTAGCTGAAAGCGACCGGCAATCCTGTGGAAGAGATGCGCTTCATCCTCCTATTGCTGAGGGGACTCCGAGCGAGCTATGACACGGTGTGAGGGACGTTGGAGTGCCAGACGAATCTTGACCTGGACTTCATCTGCACGCACGTGGTGTATGTAGAATAGCATCGTACTTCAGCAAAACGTAATGGCAGCGGCAGTAGTAAAGTAGTATTTATAGCCACAAGCTTACGTAACCAACGTAGCAGCAGTCTTGGCTGCAAAGAGGCAAAAAGAAAGGCAAGTGCCACTATTGCCAAAAAGAGGGGCACTACAAGAAAGAGTGCTTCAAGTTCAAGAGGAACCAGGAGGAGCAGCAGCAGCTGTAGTAAAAGTAGCAATCTCCACAACACCAACAGAAGCCGTCACGGCAGCGTCAGCAGTAGCAGTAGGAGCTGCAGAACAAGACCGACGTGCATCATTTTGGCAACATGAACGTGGCCAAGGAGGTGAGCGACAGCCTCTTCATGGCAAAGTCCGAAATGTCGCAGGTGGAGAAGATGCATCTCGCATGGTACAATGATGCAGGGTGTACCAAGAGCCTGACGCACCACAAGGAGTGGTTTACGCAGCTGCTCTCCATTTCCCCCCGCCCGATTGCTTTGGGTAACGATCGGGTGGTGTATGTTGAAGGGATTGGGATTATGGAGATGTGGTTGGAGACCCCACGTAACATTGAAGTGGGAGCGTTTCATGGCGTGCTGTATGTACCTGATGTTGCATTCAACATTCTCTCAGTGTCCTCTCTCACAAACGCGTCGACAACCAGAGCGCAATTGTAGTCACCAAGAATCTTGAGCACAATGCACGCACCAAGCACATTGACATCGCATATCACTTCATCAGGCACATGGTGGAGGAGGATGCTATCAAGCTAAAGTTTACTCCAACCAGCAAGCAGGTCGCTGATTTTTGCACCAAGCCACTGATCTGTGAGAAGCAGCAGTTATGCATGAAGGCATGAGGACTTAGTCCATTCTGACAGCAGCAAAGTGGGAGATTGTTGGGAAAGGAGCCATCCGGGTCAGTTTCAGGTCCACTAGAGCAAGATCCAGGAAACTACAAGATGTCTGCTCCATTCATTGATCAGATTTCACCATTGGAAAGATCAGGTGCTAAAATATCTATAGTCCAAGTTTTAGGCCGATCCAACGGTCGGATTGGAATATACATTTTTTCAAAGTTTTCCAGGTCACAAAGTTGCAAGGCAATATCCTATACCAGTCCGCCGTCGAGATCCTCATGTATGTGATGGTGGGAATGCAACCTCAGATTACTTACGCAATAGATCGGATAAGCAAGTTTGTGGTTAACCCTAGGCCACAACACTTGAAAGCTGTGAAGTAAATCTTTTGCTATCTCAAGAAGAGACAACATATGGGAATTCAGCTTGGAGTTCTTGAAGGATCAGACTCCCGGCGACTCATGTGCTATAGTGATTTTTTCTAGGGTGAGCGGATTGACGACAAGAAGTCCACCTCAACGTTGGTGTGGTTTCGTGGGAGAGTAGGAAGCAAGACTAGATCTCACTATCTACTACTGACATGGAGCACATTCGGCTTTGTATGCCTTCTTAATGTTGGTGCAATCTCATGGACGAGAGAGAAGCATGATTATATTTCACAATTTCTGCTGAGGTGGAGTACATCGCACTCTCGGAAGTGTGCAAGGAAACACAGTGGCTTTGTAGTCTACTCGACGAGATCAAGGCACCACAAGAGGAAGCAACGGTCCATGTCAACAACCAAAGCACCAGTACTATGATGAAGGACAACATGATCTTCCGGCATACGAAGCATATCCACATTTGGTAGCACTACTCACGTGACCTTGTCACCAAGGGTGTCGTGGAACTCGAGCACGTCAAAACCAAGAAGATGTTTGCAGACTTCTAGACAGTCATAGGAGAGCGACTTGCATATTACAGGCACTCAAGGAATCAACATGGTGGATGAAGGAGATGAGGAATAAAGACCAAGACAACTGAGGTATACAAACACAACACATAACTTTGGATTCATGCAGAAGAAGATTACCATGGCAAATGGCCAGATGTGAAAGGGAGAGATTGTTCTTCTTTCATACCCCTTGGTCACTATCATTGCTTAGCAAACAAGTGGGGAATGTAGTGTTCCCTTGGTGTAAGTCCCCCAAACCGTGTTTGTCGTACAAGTCTGAATTAGACACCGGCGGTGTAGTACAACTGATAGCGTATTGGAGTTTTGGAAACTGGTCCTGCAATCGAGCCTTGATATGAGCAGAAAGGTTTTTGACCTTCATGTACCAAGGAAGTCTCCTAGACATTTCTCCATGCATGAGGAGGACGTGCCACTTGGCATTCAGTACATGCGCCAATTGGCAAGCTGGTGAGGTGGTGTGGAGTGGTCAAACCCAGAAGTACCACTACCTACACACTCTAAAAGCCAGGCCTAGGACTATGTGTACCATGCTCATTCTTCATTTCAAATATACGATAGAGCCTTAAATACTCCTCATAGAGCTGTCCAACTAAGGAATAGTAAAAAGAAGACACTAGTTGGTCTAAGCTCTAGGATTTAGTCTCTAACTAGCAACTCGCGTGAAATTAACCAAGTGATATATGGATACGATTGCGTGTAAGTGATTTCCTCGGAGCTACTCAGTGTGGAACTGTGATCTCCAGAGGGATATCTTCTCTTAGTTTAAGTGCTATGAGCGGATGGCAGGTGCCATTGTGTTGACCTTCTTTTCTAGTCCATTTTCCTCAAGCTAATTGGCACATCACCATATATCACTATACACTGTAGTACATTGTCGTCCATTGTAGTTTACGTGTTAGATTAGAATGGTTACATTACAGCACATTGCTGTTTATACTAGACATCATCATATATCACTGTACATTACAAAACATTACCGTGAATCACTGCATATTGTGGTATGTTCCCATGCATTGCTATAATTGAGTTGGGCATTGTCGTACATTTTCATACATTGTCGTACATCATGTACATTGCTGTTTTACTCTATACACTACTCTATATCATCGTATAGTGCTAGATATTGAAGTACATTGCTGTTCATTATCATACATTGCCAAAACTTTATGTTCATTGTTCTACATCACATCATATTTTCATAGATCACTATGTACTGCCATACATACTACAAATTGATGTACATTGCTGAAAAGTGCCCCACATCACCGTAGAATGCCGTACATTTTTATACATTTCTGTATATTATCATATATTGATATGGATCATTGTACATTACTGTAGATTGCCAAATTTTCCTTAAGAAAACCGTACCTTGTTGTAAAGTACCTCACTATACCTTGTCATATAGTACCTTGTATTGCTGTACGTTGTTGTATATCGTACTATATTACTATAAATTGTCCTACATTGCCATACATTACCCCATAGCACTGTATATTGCCGGATATTTTTCTATATTACCATCCATCCTTGTACATTTTCCTAGATTACGGTAGATACTGTAAATCACTAGGCAATGTTGTTCATAATTGTCCATTGCTGTACATGAGCACACATTGCCGTATATTACTATACATCATCGTGCATTGCCATACTTTGCCATACTTCTGAATACATTGTTCAGTATTTTGGTACACAGTCATTCATTGCAACATATTGTTGTAGAATGCTGTACATTGCAGTACATAACCATAAATAACCGTCAATAACTGTAAAGTAATGCATATTGGCATGCCTTGAAGTAAATTATTGCACAATAATGTACATTGTGGTACATTTCCATAATTATCCTATATTGATGTAAATTGCTGAACTTTGCCATTCCTTACCATACATTGTAGTACATTGCCGTATATCACATTAAAATTCCACAAATAGACATGCATGATTAAAGTTGTGGTATATTGCCGTACATCACTGTACATCACGGTACATCGTTGAACATTACTGTACATTTCTCTACATTGCCAACTATTGCAGGACATTGCTATGAAACATAAATCACCGTACAATGCCGTACAATGCCGTACTATGCCTCACATAGTGGGACATTGTCCTATATTGCCTTATATTGTCTTATATCACTTAACATTTCCATAGATCATTATAGATTATTGTACCTCAAAATATATTTTTGTACTTTGCTGCACATTACCCTATATTGCAGTACAATGGTATAAATTGCTACACATTGATATATATTACCATGAAATTCCTTATATCATGGTACATTACCGTACATTAGCGTGCATTATGGTCCATCTACATACTTTTTCCAATATTGCTGAGAATGTCGTAAATTACTATAAATTGTTGTATACTGTCATATGTCATATTGCATAGCTGCACATCGCCATACATCATTGTCAATTACTATAGATTACCATACATTGAAATATATCACTTAACATTGTCGTACATTGCTATACGTTACTCTAAATCCCCATACATCATCCCACTCTATGGCAGATCACCGTATATCCTCATACATTGCCATACATTACTTTACATTGCTGTGTATTACCATACCTCTCTATACATTAGCATACATCACTGTATATTTTTGCATAATTCCGTATATCATTCTACATTGCTATATAGAGCTATTCATTACCAGATATTGTCACGCCTAGAGAGCTAGAAAATATTGCCATGGCACACTCCTAGTGGTCAGATAACCCACAATCCCATGGAGAATCGCCATGTGTACATGGCTAGCACACAAGGATCTCACCTCACTTAACAAGTAAAGGGAGGTACCTTTTATTGACCTGATATGCTCCTTGTCCATCGCTGACATTTGGACAGGCAGAGGACAGACTAGGCATACACTGCTCCCTTTTAGTAGGTCTCCTAAGTCTGGTCCTTATAGACAAGGCATGAACTGTTCCTTTGGAGCAAGTCCCCTTGGTCTAAACTGGATTGTATAGCTAGCAAACACTATCTAAGACAACTCCTTGTGGCTTAGACGTTCCAGAGTTAGTCTCTCGAGTGAGAGGTCATTGGATCAAATCCCAGTTCAGTGATTAATTCTCTTTGTGACCAAAAAGGGGACATGAATGTTCTAAAAGGCATCTTAGAACATTCCAGGGTCCTTCCTGGTGGCTAGCGCCACTTGGCGGTCACAAGGAGTGCCATGTAGGCAGGGGGATGACGCAATCCATATTGCTCTCAAAGTGGTTCATCCAAGGAGACACTGCACGTATAGGCTAGATGCTGGCTCTACGACTATAAGAACCTGTTAGTTGCCTGTCATTGAGTACAGTTCTTACCTTTGAGACTCCTCACAGAGTTAACCACCAGAGGCTGACACGAGAAAACCATTCATTGGTCTAAGTCCCACGAGTAAGCTCCTCGCGTGAAAGTGACCAGGTGCTAAGGACACAGTGCAAGGAAGTGATTCCTATGAACTGCTCACTTTGGAACCTCGGCTCTGAGGGGCATATCACCTCTTGGTTGCAATACCAAGAGCGGTCGGCTGGAACCATTGTGTCGGAACCCGTTTTCTAGACCGTCACCTCAGGTAGGTTGACAAAGGGTTATGGGTCCACACTGACTAGTTTTCAGGTACGCTTCTGCGCACTCTCTCGCCCTCTCTATCTTGCAGCGCGCATCAGCTCCATCAGTTCCATCAGCTACTTCTGCTCCATCTACTCCATCTACTCCATCAGCTCCAACAGCGGGTACTGGCATTTAGCAAACAAGGGCCAAGGATAAGGTCTGCCCTTGGAGGTACGACCCTTGGATCCTAACCAAGATAAGCTCTAACCTTGGAGGCACGATCCGGGATTTGCTAGTGTGTATTCTTCTCTGTTTACAGGTGATCAACGGCTAAGGGGTAAGCAATGGATCTGTACTACCTAAACCGGTAGTAGACAACAGCCTACATCAGCCTACATCGGCCTCAACGAAGTAAAGAAGCAGAGAAGCAGAGAAGCAGTATGACGACACCCGCGACGCTCACTCTCGAGTAGGTCAATGGTGGGATGTCAAAGTTCACAGGGTTTGGTTTTCCCTTTTGGAGATGGTAATTTGAGATTGTCATGACTGTGCGTGGCTACTTGAAGATGTTCCTTGGAGAAGAGGTTGAAGCTCCAAAAACATATGCTAGATATGAAGCGTGGAGTGTCAAAAATGACATGGCGCTTGCGAGTCTTGTGACATCAGTGCATGAGTTACAACATGTCCACCTCCAAGGTATCGCACATGCATCAAAGGCTTATGAGAAGCTTGCACGTGTACATCAATCAATGATTCTTGCAAATCGCCTCTTCATCCTTCAAAAGCTGATTTCAACGAGGGTGAACGAGAGAGAGCCCATTCCACACTTCCTACTGCAGTTTGAAGGACTACTACAACAAGTGACCCAAATGAACTGGGAAATCGACACCAACATGCAGGCCATGATCCTCCTCATGGCGCAACCTGAAAACTGGGGACCTCTCATCACCGTTTTTGGCGGTTGAAGGAGGAGGATTTGACGTATGAGGCAGTGTCTGAGTATGAACGTAACGAGCCCATGCATCGCAACAGTACTGAGGCTAAGATTTCAGCCTATGCTACAGAGCATGGTGGTTATGGCAACAACTGTTGGGAAAGGAGCCATCCGGCTCAGTTTCGGGTCCACCAGAGCAAGTTCCAGGAATCTACCAGATGCCTACTCTGATCGTCGATCTGACTTCACCATTGGAAAGATCAGGTGGCAAATTGTCTACGGTCCAAGTTTCAGCCCGATCCAATGGTCGGATTGGGAGATATCAATTTTCGAAGTTTCGGGGGTCATGGACCGTCGATGTCTGGGTGGCCATGGGTGATGGCTCCATGCCTTAGCCTGAGAAAAGAAAAAGGCAAGAGGTCCAGGGTCAGGACCTGATAGGAGAAATATCCAAAAAGGTCCTTGGTCTTAGGATTGCCTTGTCAGAGTGTGCTGACTAGGATAAAGGTACCTCTCCTTACTTTTTAGGTGAGGTGAGATCCTTGTGTGCTAGCCATGGACACATGGCGATTCTCCATGGGTTTGTGGGTTATGTGACCACTAGGACTGTGCCATGAGAGCATTCTCTAGCTCTCTAGGTCGTGTGTGAGTGGTCAGCCTGATTGCTAGGCTGATTTCCTCCCTTGTGTGAGATTATGGATTCTAGTGTGTGAGCCTTAGCCTCCATGGCTAAGTGGTGTGGCTTGTGAGAGGGCTGAGTTGCCCAAGCTCTAGCTCTATATGTACTCCATCATTTTGAGTGATTGAACAACCATTCTTCAGCACAAGTGATGCCCTTTCAGTCCCACATGCTCGCTGCTCCAAGGCTCCCTCTCTCCTCCAGATCCAACATTTGGCATCAGAGCCAAGTTCTGCCACTTTTAGCCAACACAGGCCGTCACTTTGAGAGTGACGGGTTGGGAGGAATCCTTCACCAAATTTGACGATCGACCACAGGATCTTCAAGTTCAGAAGACAAGCTTTGCAACGAGCCTAAAATCGCGAAGATCCAACAGTCCGATTGAGAGTTATGCTCAAAACGAGATGGGCCAGGGCTACACTCTTCTCTATGAGTAAGACTGTCGCCTTGTGATGACCATAACTCTCTTGTTTCTTTGTCAAATTTAAAAAGTGGCACATGCGAATTGTAGTTTTTTTCCTAAGCTTTCCATTGGTGCAAAAATATTTGCATTCCATTGATTCGTTTGGGAGAAACGCCGTTTACAAGCTGGCTGGCCTGAGTTGGAGTAGGAGCAGAAGCATACCCTGTTTTCAAGAGGGCATATCTTTTGAGGACCCCTGTTGATGACCCTGTTTTATGGGTCGATCTGAAAGGTTTTGAGCTGAATTTTCCAGTGGTGGGCTCAGTTTTTTAAAATTCCCAGTCTGATGGCATCTACAGTCCATTTTCTGTCAGACAGATTTCTGGCAGAAGCAGCAGCAGAAGCAGGGGTAGCG
>SZWC01017703.1:2154-17335 GCA_023375785.1 Penium margaritaceum | reverse complement strand
CAAAAGCAGACGTCTCCACAGCAGCAACAGCAGCAGTCACAGCAGCGTCAGCAACAGCAGCAGCAGCAGAACCAGGCAGGAGTACGCCACTTTGGCAACATGAACGTGGCGAAGGAGGTGCGCGACCGTCTCTTCATGGCGAAGTCTGACATGTCGCAGATGGAGAAGGCGGATCTCGCATGGTACAAGGACTCAGGGTGTACCAAGAGCCTGACGCACCACAAGGAGTGGTTCACACAGCTGCTGTCCATCCCTCCCCGTCCTATTGCAATGGGTGATGATCGTATGGTGTATGCTGAGGGGATTGGGATTGTGGAGATGTGGTTGGAGACCCCACGTGGCATTGAAGTGGGAGTGTTCCATGGCGTGCTGTATGTACCTAATGCTGCATTCAACCTCCTCTCAGTCTCCTCTCTCACAAACACAGGACTGCGCGTCGTCTTCGATGATGACTATGGCTACATCCTCAACAAGGATACAGGAGAGGAGTTGGCCAGGTCGGTGAAGGAGGGCGACATGTACCGCCTGCTGGGGGCGACCAAGATCCCGCGTGAGCAGAGTCTTGCAGCAGTGGTGCAGGCGACAGATGGCGAGATCTGGCATGCGCGCTACGGCCACATCGGCATGCGCGCCTTGCAGCAGCTTCAAGCAAAGCAGATGGTGCGTGACCTGCCTACCATCTCTAACTTTGAGCAGCAGTTGTGCATCGGCTGTTTGGAGGGGAAGCAGCACCGGGAGGCGTTCTCTGGAGCAGGAGAGCGTGCAAAGGAGGTGCTGGAGCTGGTCCACACAGACTTGTGTGGGCCAATGCAGACCCAGAGCTTTGGAGGCTCTAGGTATTTTCTGACCTTCATTGATGATTTCAGCCGCTACACTGCTGTGTACTTCCTTCCTTCCAAGGACCAGTGCTTTGACAGGTTCAAGGAGTTCAAGGCCATGGTGGAGAACCAGACTGGCAAGAAGATCAAGGCGCTGCGCAGCGATCGCGGTGGAGAGTACCTGAGCAAGGAGTTCCAGGACTACCTCGCAGCAGCTGGCATCAAGGCGCAGCGTACCGCGCCGTACTCGCCGCAGCAGAATGGTGTAGCAGAACGCGCCAACCGCACCATCGTTGAGTCGGCGCGCTCCATGCTGCACGCGGCGCGGCTGACCTACGACTTCTGGGCCGAAGCCGTGAGCACTGCGGTCTACATCAAGAATCGCAGTCCCACCAAGGCGCTGGAGCAGATGACACCGTACGAGGCGTGGTTCGGCAAGAAGCCGAGCGTGGGTCATCTCCGAGCATTTGGCAGCCTGGCGCACATGCACGTGCCCAAGGAGAAGCGGCAGAAATGGGATGCAAAGAGTGCGCAGATGCTGATGATTGGCTACGACGTGGCAAGCAAGGCCTATCGCCTCTACGAGAGGGATACAGGCCACGTCATTATCTCCAGGGATGTCGTCTTCAACGAGAGCAACGTCATCGGTACCAACATTCTCTGTGAACAGGCAACAGAACCAGCAGCTGACAAGGCAGTGGGAGCAGAAATCCTTCCTGATCCAGTCTCTCCCGATCCTTCCTCTACTGTGACAGAAGGAGAATCACTCTACTCTCCCATGTCTGATGCAGCAGATACAGCAGCCTCATCGGCAGAAGCAGAAGAGGGAGATGCAGCACTACCAGCAGCAGCAGTTGTACCAGCAGCACCGCGCCAGCCGCCCGCTAACGCTCCAGCACCAGGTCGCAGGTACTCTCTCAGGGTGCGTTACAAGCCTGGTGAGCGCGGCCATTTCTGGATGCTGCAGAAACCAGAACAGATGAACGTCGCAGTTGCAGCAGATTCAGATGAGCCAACGTCATACAAGGAGGCCATGGCTGCACCAGATGCAGCAGATTGGGCGCAAGCCGTGCAGCATGAGATACAGTCGCAGCTGGACAATGGCACGTGGGAGCTGACTGAGCGTCCACCTTGACGCAAGGTGATCAAGTGCAAGTGGGTGTTCAAGAAGAAGCGGGGAGCAGATGGCAATCTGGAAAAGTACAAGGCAAGGCTGGTCGCCAAGGGCTACTCACAGCAGGAGGGCATCGACTACACAGAAACCTTTGCTCCTGTTGCAAAGTTTGCCTCTGTGCGCACGCTCCTCTCTTATGCAGCAGCTGAGGACTTTGAGGTTCACCACATGGATGTCAAGACCGCATTCTTGAATGGTGACTTGGAGGAGGAGATCTACATGGAGCAGCCGGAGGGGTTCGTCATGGATGGCCAGGAGCACCTGGTTTGCAAGCTGCAGAAGTCGTTGTACGGCCTCAAGCAAGCGTCGCGTGCTTGGAACCAGAAGTTGGATGCGGCACTGCAGTGCATGGGGTTTGAGCGCAGCGAGTGTGACTACAGCGTGTATCGCTGGCANAACGGCAACGACAACAGCATCATCGGTTACACAGACGCAGATTGGGCTTCAAACCCTGAGACTCGCAAGTCCATCTCTGGACATGTGTTTCTCATGAATGGAGGTGCCATCAGCTGGTGCAGCAAGCGGCAGGTGGTCGTGGCCACCTCCAGCACAGAAGCTGAGTACGTCTCTCTCAGCTTTGGAGCCAAGGAAGCAGTTTGGCTCCAGCGTCTCATGGCAGAGATGAGTGGGAGTGCAGCAGTTCCTGTTCCCATGCGCGTCGACAACCAGAGCGCTATTGCACTCGCCAAGAATCCCGAGCACCATGCTCGCACCAAGCACATTGACATCGCCTATCACTTCATCAGGCACATGGTGCAGGAGGGTGCTATCAAGCTGGAGTTTACTCCAACCAGCAAGCAGGTCGCTGATTTATGCACCAAGCCAGTGACCCGTGAGAAGCAGCAGTTCTGCATGAAGGCATGTGGACTCAGCCCACTCTGACTGCGGCAAAGTGGGAGATTGTTGGGAAAGGAGCCATCCCGCTCAGTTTCGGGTCCACCAGAGCAAGTTCCAGGAAGCTACCAGATGCCGACTCCGATCGTCGATCTGACTTCACCATTGGAAAGATCAGGTGGCAAATTGTCTTCGGTCCAAGTTTCAGCCCGATCCAACGGTCGGATTGGGAGATATCAATTTTCGAAGTTTCGGGGGTCATGGACCGTCGATGTCTGGTTGGGCATGGGTGATGGCTCCATGCCTTAGCCTGAGAAAAGAAAAAGGCAAGAGGTCCAGGGTCAGGACCTGATAGGAGAAATATCCAAAAAGGTCCTTGGTCTTAGGATTGCCTTGTCAGAGTGTGCCNTTGCCCAAGCTCTAGCTCTATATGTACTCCATCATTTTGAGTGATTGAACAACCATTCTTCAGCACAAGTGATGCCCTTTCAGTCCCACATGCTCGCTGCTCCAAGGCTCCCTCTCTCCTCCAGATCCAACAACAACTGCTCTTCTGGTCAGAGTTCCAGCGGAAGTGGTAGCAGTGGAGGAAAGGGTAATATTGGCAATGGAAAGGGTTCACAGCGTCTTGGGAAGTGCCATAACTGTGGCAAGCCTGGTCATTGGGCACATGAGTACAAGGCTCCCAAGAAGGAAGATGGAGATCATGGTGGTAGATATGAGGGCAAAGGAAAGGGTAAGGAGTTGAAAAACATGACTCAGAGCGTACTGCCAACCAAGGGAGTAGTACTGCTCAAGCATGGAGCCTACGGGCTTGACTCTTGTTGGGAATGGAACCATTCGGCTCAGTTTCAGGTCCACAGGAGCAAGTTCCAGGAAACTTTCAGATGCCTAATCCGATCATAAATCCATCATCACTATTGAAAAGTCAAGTGGCAAATTATCTTTGGTCCAAGTTTCAGGCTGATCCAACGGTCGGATTGGGAGACATGAATTTTCAATGTTTCGAGGGTCATGGACCGCCAATGTCTGGGTGGCCATGGGTGATGGCTCCATGCCTTAGCCTGAGAAAAGAAAAAGGCAAGAGGTCCACGATCAAGACCTGATGGGAGAAATATCCAAAAAGGTCCTTGATCTTAGGATTACCTTGTAAGAGTGTGCTGACTAGGATAAAGGTACCTCTCCTTACTTTTAAGGTGAGGTGAGATCCTGGTGTGCTAGCCATGGACACATGATGATTCTCCATGGGTTTGTGAGTGATGTGACCACTAGGAGTGTGCCATGAGAGCATTCTCTAGCTCTCTAGGTAGTGTGTAACTGGTCAGCCTGATTGTTAGGCTGATTTCCTCCCTTGTGTGAGATTATGGACTCTAGTGTGTGAGCCTTAGCCTCCATGGCTAAGTGGTGTGGCTTGTGAGAGGGCTGACTTGCCCAAGCTCTAGCTCTTTATGTACTCCATCACTTTGAGTGATTGAAAAACCATTCTTCAGCACAACTGATGCCCTTTCAGTCCCACTTGCTCGCTGTTCCAAGACTCCCTATCTCCTCTTGATCTAACAACTCTGGCACGAACCACCACTCTTCAAAGGAGAAGGATGGGTTCATCTCCATTGGGGACACTGAATGTTGTTTCATGTGTGCCAACGGCAGCCTTGTCCATGCACAAGGCGAGGGAGATAATTTGATTAGCATCATCGTGAACGGTGCTAAAAAAGACTTGAAGCTGGAGAACGTTGTCTACATGCCGTCTTTTGCGGCAAATCTCTTGTCAGTGTCCAAAATCACGGACCACGACATGACGGTCGTCTTCACGAAGAGGCCGTGATTGTCAAGAACAAGGACATCAAGATCTCGTATCCCAAGGAGAGTCTTGTCGCACAGGTCCCAAGAGTTGATGGGCTTTACGTGCTACAGACCAAATTCCTTGAAAGTGCACATGAGGGATCTGCGGCGATTGAAGAGCCCAAGTCTCCAAAGCCTGATGTTGCACCACCAGCCGTCTCCATGGCGGCCAAATCCACCAACACAGATGTTGAACTGTTGCACAGGCGGTTTGGCCATGTGGCCGACAGTACACTACAAGCTATGTAGCAGCAGGAAATGGTTCATGGGATGGAGGGATGCAAGGCCAAGGATGAGGGAAAGTGCAAGAAGTTGTGTGAGCCATGCCTCCAAGGCAAGGCAAAGAGAAAGCCCTTTGAGCGTAATGGGTAACCTGCGACAGCAATCTTGGACCTGATTCACTCTGATGTGTTCGGAGCATTCCACACTCCTTCGAACCGAGACAGCAAGTATTTCTTGACTTTCATCGATGACCACAGTCGCAAGATGTGGATCTACTTCCTCAAGACAAAGGGTCAGGTCAAGGAGAAGCTGCAACAGTTTGTTGCAGAGCGGTAGACAAGCAAGAAGGTCAAGGCACTACGCACAGATAACACTGGTGAGTACGAGGTATGCAAAGGCTGGTTGAGCCAACACAGCATCAACCACCTGCCCACCAAGCTTTATGCCCCCCAGAGTAACGGCGTTGCCGAGTGGATGAACCAGACTATCCATGGCATGAAACAAAGCATGCTCTTCGACGCCAAACTCCCACCTCGCTTCTGGGCTGAAGCTGCAAGAACTGCTTGCTATCTTGTGAATCTCACTCTGGCAGCCGCGCTTGGAAGGCGTGGTAAGATACAGCAAGAGAAGCAGCTCAAGAGGCCACAGGAGGCTTGGTCACGGAAGAAGCCAGATGCCTCACACTTGAGGCTGTACTGCCTGGACAAAGGTCCAAGCAGGAGAAGGTAGTGGCAAGCTGGATGCACGTGCTTGTAAGTGTATAATGGTCGGATACGACACTGCACACAAGGCGTACAGGCTGTGGAACTAAGCGGCTGGAAAGCTCATCAGGAGCCGAGTTGTCGAGTTTGATGAAAGGACCCTCGGCAAGGGAGAGTCGCTGGATCATGTTCATGCTCCCAAATCAGGAGAGTGGATTGTGTTACTCGAATCAGGTGATCAGGCACCAGAGAACTAGCAGATGGTGCCTCTGACAGATGGTACTGAAGGGAGAGTGGCTATGTAGGCTGATACAACAACAGACTCTGACACAAAGTCTGAGTCGTCTGAGGCCTCTGAGTCAAACTCTCAGGCTGGTGGCTATTCCTCAAAGAGCGGATCACTGGCAGTGCACCAGCAACAGAAGCAACTATGGCTTGAAGCACCACCAGCAAAACTCTGGTGTAGTACACGCAAAAAGAAACCTCTGCGCAAGTACGATGCTGAGAGTGCAGAATGGACCGGACTCAACTGGTCATGCTTGGCTCAGGGAGAGCTTGTGACCATAACGGAGGCTATGAACATGCCAGATGCGGCCAGGTGGAAGGAGGCTGTGGATAGCAAACTCGAATCCATTGAAGAGAACGGAACATGGATTCTGGTGGACAGGCCCCCAAATGCGCACGTGGTAGAGTCAAAGTGGGTACTCCGGAAAAAATTCAAACAGGATGGTACTATCAACAAGTACAAGGCAAGAGTTATGGCAAAGGGGTTTTCCCAGCGTGCAGGCTCAAAGTACAAGGAGACATTCGCGCTTGTCATCACCTTTGTCTCCATTGGATCCATGTTGGCATCGATACTGCAAAAGATCTGGAGGTCCACCAGATGGATGTCAAGACAGCTTTCCACTACGGGAAGCTAGATAAAGAAGTGCTAATGGAAGTGTCCGAGGGAGTGAAAGTTCCAGAGGGCAAGGTTTGCAAACTGGTCCAAGCACTCTACAGGCTCAAACAGGTCCCAAGGATGTGGTTCAAGGATATGGACGGCTTCATGGCCCGATTCACCTTCATGTACTGCGAGAGCGACCCTAGTGTCTATGTGCAGGAGAATGAGCGAGGCTTGATGCTGGTTGTACTGTACGTGGATAACCTCATCATCTGCTCATGGGTCTACTCGAGTTCTAGCTCGGGATAGCCTTCCATTGTAATCGAGCAGCAAGCCCCATGGAACTCAACCAGACCAAGTACATCATGGAGGTCCTCAAGCGCTATAACATGGAGGACTGCAAGCCCATCAGCACATCCATGACAAAAGACATCAAGCTGTCCTCCTCCATGAGCCCCAGTACAGAAGCAGAACGGCATGAGATGGAGAACATTCCCTACCAGTCTGTTGTTGGCAATCACATGTACGCCATGGTGGGAACACGTCCTGACATTTGGTATGCTGTCGGACAAGTGAGCAGGTTTGTGGCCAATCCAAGGCCACAGCACTAGGAAGCAGTCAAGCGCATCATGCGCTATCTATTTAAGACACGATACATGGGACTCCAGTGTGGAGGCCAAGAGAGATCTGACCCGCTGTGGGTGGTGTGCTACACAGAGGCCGACTGGGGAGGAAGAATCGATGACAAAAAGTCCACCTCGGGCTTTGTGTACCTCTTGAATGGTGGTTCATTCTCCTAGGCAAGCAGAAAGTAAGATTGTGTCTCCCTCTCTACTGCTGAGGCAAAGTACATTGTTCTGTCAGAAGCATGCAAGAAGACAGAGTGGCTATGCAGTTTGCTTGCTGAGATGAAAGCGCCACAAACAGAAGCAACAGATGTCCGCATCGACAACAAGAGTGCCATGAAAATGGCACAGGATGACGTCATCTCCCGGCGGACCAAGCACATCGACATCAGGTACCACTACTCATTCGACCTGGTCGCAAAGGAGATCGTGGACCTGGAATACGCGGAGACCAAGATGATGCTCGCACATTGCATGACAAAGGCGCTGGACAGCGAATTCCACTCTGCAGGTACTCGAGACATCGGTATGGTCAACGCAGCGGACGAAGACTGAGGCCAAAACTGCTGGAAAGAAGACAGATCTCATAGCGAATGGACAGAGATGCAAGGGAGAGTTTGTTGACCTGATATGCTCCTCGTCCATCGCTGACATTTAGACAGGCATAGGACAAACTACGCATCCAATAATCCCTTTGAGTAAGTCCCCTAAGTCTGGTCCTAATAGACAAGGCATGTACTGCTCCTTTGGAGGAAGTCCCCTTGGTCTAACCTGGATAGTATAGCTACCAAACACTACCTTAGACAATTCCTTGTCGCTTAGAAGTTCTACAGTTAGTCTCTGGAGTGAGAGGTCACTGGGTCAAATCCCAGCCCAGTGACTAATTTTCTTTTTTACCAAAAGGGGGACAGGACGGTTCTAAGAGGCATCTTATAACATTCCAAGGTCCTTCCTGGTGGCTGGCACCACTTGGCAGTCACAGGGAGTGCCATATAGGTAGGGGGTTGACGCAATCCAGATTGGCCCCAAATTGGCTCATCCAAGGAGCCACTACGCGCCTAGGCTAGAGGCTGGCTCTATGACTATAAGAACCTGTCAGTTGCCTGTCATTGAGTACAGTTCTTACCTTTGAGACTCCTCACAGAACTGTCCATAGACGCAGATACTAAAGAATCATTCATTAGTCTAAGCCCCACGTGTTAGCTCCTCGCGCGAAAGTGACCAGGTGCTAAGGACACAGTGCGAGGAAGTGATTCCTATGAACTGCTCACTGTGGAATCTTGGCTATGAGGGTGCTATCACCTCTTGGTTACAATACCAAGAGCGGTCGGTGGGAAACATTTTATCGGAACCCGTTTTCTAGACCGTCGCCTCTGGTAGGTGGACACCTTTTTCCTAGTCAGCACACCATGACAAGGCAATCCAAGAATCTAGGACCTTTTTGGCTATTTCTCCCATCAGGTCTTGATCCTAGACCTCTTGCCCTTTTTCTTTTCTCAGGCTAAGGCATGGAGCCATCGCCCATGATGAACCAGGTACCGCCGGTCGATGAGCCTAGAAACTTCAAAAATTCATATCTCCCAATGCGACCGTTGGATCGGCCTGAAACTTGGACCGTAGATAATTTGCCACCTGATCTTTCCAGTGGTGAAGTTGGATTGACGATCGGAACACGCTTCTGGTAGTTTCCTGGAACTTGCTCTTGTGGACCTGAAACTGAGCCGGATGGCTCCTTTCCCAATAGCATGTGGTGTAGCCATAGCCTCCTTATATGACAATGACTCATCTGAGTCTGCTGCAATTGTGACGTTCATCTGTTCTGGTTTCTGCAATATTTAGAAATGGCCGTGCTCACCAAGCTTGTAGCGCATCCTGAAAGGGTACCTGCGACCTGGTGCTCGAGCGTTAGCGGGCGGTAGGCATGGTGATGCTGGTACAACTATTGCTGCAGGTGGTGCTGCATCTCCCTCTTCTTCTTTTACCGATGATGTTGCTGTATCTACTGCATCTGACATGGGAGAGTAGGGTGATTCTCCCACTGTCATAGTAGAGGAAAGATCAAGAGAGACTGGGCCAAGAAGAATATCTGCTCCCATTACCTGTGCGCCCTTTGCGTCCCATTTCTACCGCTTCTCCTTTGGCATGTACATCTGTGCCAAGCTGCCTAACGTGCGAAGATGACTAACGCTCGACTTCTTGCTGATCCATGCCTTGTACGGCGTCATCTGCTCTGTGGCCTTGGTTGGACTACAGTTCTTGATGTACACCGTAGTACTCATTGCTTCGGTCCAGAAGTCATAGGCGAGCCGAACCGTGTGTAGCATGGAGCGCGTTGACTCAACAATGGTACGATCGGCACGTTTTGCTATACCGTTCTGCTGCGGTAGGTATGGTACGGTATGCTACACCTTGATGCCTGCTATTGCGAAGTAGTCCTTGAACTCCTTACTCAGGTACTCTCCGCAACGGTCGCTCCGCAACGCCTCGATCTTATTGCAAATTTGGTTCTCCACCATTGTCTTGAACTCTTTGAACCTGTCAAAGAACTGGTCCTTGGAGGAAAGGAAATATACAGCAGTGTAACAGCTGAAATCATCAATGAAGGTGGGAAAATACCTTGAGCCTCCAAAGCTCTGGGTCTGCATCGGACCACACA
Source organism: Penium margaritaceum (assembly GCA_023375785.1). NCBI lineage: Eukaryota > Viridiplantae > Streptophyta > Zygnematophyceae > Desmidiales > Peniaceae > Penium > Penium margaritaceum. The sequence goes on along the minus strand of SZWC01017703.1, from coordinate 7,579 downwards.
AGTCCGTATGGACCAATGCCATCACCTCCTTTGCATGCTCTCCTAATCCAGAGAACACCTCACGATGCTGCTTCCCCTCCAAATAGCCGATGCATAACTACTACTCAAAATTGGAGATAAGGGATAAGTGAGACACCATCTGCTTCGTTTGAACTTGCTACAAGACGCGCATGCCAATGTGGCCATAGCATGCATACCAGATTTTGCCATCTGTGGCCTGCACTACTGCTACAAGACTCTGCTCATGCGGGATCTTGGTTGCCCCCAACAGGTAGTACATGTTGCCTTCCTCCACTGACCTGGCCAACTCCTCTCCCGTTTCCTTGTCAGGGATGTAGCCATAGTCGTCGTTAAAGAGATCTCGTAGTTCAGTGATGGTGAGAGAGGACACTAAGAGGAGGTTACATGCAGCATCAGGTACATACAGCACGCCATGGAATACTCCCACTTCAATGCCACGTGGGGTCTCCAACTCTTGGGAAAGGAACCATCCGGTTCAGTTTCAGGTCCACAGGAGCAAGTTCCACGAAACTACCATATGCCTACTCCGATCGTCAATCCTACTTCACCATTGGAAAGATCTGGTGGCAAATTATCTACAATGCAAGTTTCAGGCCGATCCAACAGTCGGATTGGGACATATGAATTTTCGAAGTTTGCGGGGTCATGGACCGCCGATGTGTAGGTGGCCATGGGTGATGGCTCCATGCCTCAGCCTGAGAAAAGAAAAAGGCAAGAGGTCCAGGGTCAAGACTTGATGGGAGAAATATCCAAAAAGGTCCTTGGTCTTAGGATTGCCTTGTCAGAGTGTGCTGACTAGGATAAAGGTACCTCTCCTTGATTTTTAGGTGTTGGAAAGGGAGCCATCCGGCTCAATTTCAGGTCCACCGGAGCAAGTTCCAGGAAAGTACCAGATGCCTGCTCCGATCGCCGATCCGACTTCTCCATTGGAAAGATCATGTGGCAAAATGTCTACGGTCCAAGTTTGAGGCCGATCCAACGGTCGGATTGGGAGATATCAATTTTCAAAGTTTCGGGGGTCATGGACCGTCGATGTGTGGGTGGGCATGGGTGATGGCTCCATGCCTTAGCCTGAAAAAAGAAAAAGGCAAGAGGACCAGGGTCAAGACCTGATGGGAGAAATATCCAAAAAGGTCCTTGGTCTTAGGATTGCCTTGTCAGAGTGTGCTGACTAGGATAAAGGTACCTCTCCTTACTTTTTAGGTGAGGTGAGATCCTTGTGTGCTAGCCATAGACACATGGCAATTATCCATGGGTTTGTGGGTGATGTGACCACTAGGAGTGTGCCATGAGAGCATTCTCTAGCTCTCTAGGTCGTGTGTGACTGGTCAGCCTGATTGTTAGGCTGTTTCCTCCCTTGTGTGAGATTGTGGACTCTAGTGTGTGAGCCTTAGCCTCCATGGCTAAGTGGTGTGGTTTGTGAGAGGGCTGACTTGCCCAAGCTCTAGCTCTATATGTACTCCATCATTTTGAGTGATTGAACAACCATTCTTCAGCACAAGTGATGCCTTTCCAATCACACATGCTCGCTGCTCCAAGACTCCCTCTCTCCTCCAGATCCAATATTTGGTATCAGAGCCAAGTTCTGCCACTTTTAGCCAGCACAGGCCGTCACTTTGAGAGTGACGGGTTGGGGTGAAATCTTCACCAAATTTGACCATCGACCACTGGATCTTCAAGTTCAGAAGACAAGCGTTCCAACAAGCCCACGATCGCGAAGATCCAACAGTTGGATTGAGAGTTATGCTCAAAACGAGGTCGGCCAGGGCTACACTCTTCTCTATGAGTAAGACTGTCGCCTTGTGATGACCATAACTCTCTTGTTTCTTTGTCAAATTTAAAAAGTGGCACATGCGAATTGTAGTATGTTTCCTAAGCTTTCCATTGGTGCAAAAATATTTGCATTCCANACAAACCCATGGAGAATCGCCATGTGTCCATGGCTAGCACACAAGGATCTCACCTCACCTAAAAAGTAAGGAGAGGTACCTTTATCCTAGTCAGCACACTCTGACAAGGCAATCCTAAGACCAAGGACCCTTTTGGATATTTCTCCCATCAGGTCTTGACCTTGGACCTCTTGCCTTTTTCTTTTCTCAGGCTAAGGCATGGAGCCATCACCCATGCCCACCCAGACATCGACGGTCCATGACCCCCGAAACTTCGAAAATTGATATATCCCAATCCGACCGTTGGATCGGCCTCAAACTTGGACCGTAGATAATTTGCCACCTGATCTTTGCAATGGTGAAGATGGATCGACGATCGGAGCAGGCATCTGGAAGTTTCCTGGAACTTGCCCCTGTGGACCTGAAATTGAGCCGGATGAATCCTTTCCCAACATTGATGACCCTGTTTTATGGGTCGATCTGAAAGTTTTTGAGCTGAATTTTCCAGTGGTGGGCTCAGTTTTTTAAAATTCCCAGTCTGCTGGCATCTACAGTCCATTTTTTATCAGACAGATTTCTGGCAGAAGCAGCAGCAGAAGCAGGGATAGCGCCGCCATCCAAGGGCAGCGCTGGGCATCACCAAGGCTCAAAATGGCAGCAGCTGGCGTTGTGACAGCAGCCCAGCCTTTGGAGAGGCTGGAGGGATGCGCCAACTTCACGTTTTGGAAGATCCGTACCCGCCTCCTTTTGGAGGAGAGGGGCTTGTGGGAGGTGGTGAGCGGCGACGANCGCATCTTCAGTACGTGAGTGACAAGGCTACTGCAAAAGAGGGGTGGGACACATTGTGCAAGAAGTATGAGAGCAAGGATCCTGCATTCCTCATGCTTTTGGAGGAAAAGATGATGGCGTTGAAAATGCAGGGTGGTGAAGGGATGGAGGCGTATCTGGACAGGGCCAAGGAGCTAGCGAAGCAGCTGAGAGCGGCCGGCAATCATGTGGAAGAGACGCGCTTCATCCTCCTCTTGCTGAGGGGACTCCCAACTAGCTACGACACGGTGCGAGAGAAGCTGGAGTGCCAGCCAACTCTCGACCTCGACTTCATCTGCACACACCTGGTGCAGGTGGAATTGCGTCGCAATGCAGCAAAGCGCAATGGCGGCAGCAACAGTGAAGCAGCTTTCATGGCCATGGGTTCACGCAACCAGCAGCAGCAGCAGTCTGGGCAGCAGAGAGGGAAGAAGAAGGGCAAGTGCCACTATTGCCAGAAAGAGGGACACTACAAGAAAGAGTGCTTCAAGTTCAAGAGGGACCAGAAGGAGCAGCAGCAGCAGCAGCAAAAGCAGCAATCTCCACAGCAACAGCAGCAGCAGTCACAACAACGCCAGCAACAACAGCAGCAGCAGAACCAGACCAGCGTGTGCCATTTTGGCAACATGAACGTGGCCAAGGAGATGCACGACCGCCTCTTCATGGCGAAGTCTGACATGTCGCAGGAGGAGAAGGCGGATCTGGCGTGGTACAAAGACTCTGGGTATACCAAGAGTCTGACGCACCACAGGGAGTGGTTTACGCAGTTGCTGTCCATCCCTCCCCGTCCTATCGCTTTGGGTGATGATCGGGTGGTGTATGCTGANGTACCGCCTGCTGGGGGCAACCAAGATGCCGCGTGAGCAGAGTCTTGCAGCAGTGGTGCAGGCGACAGATGGTGAGATCTGGCATGCGCGCTACGGCCACATCGGCATGCGCGCCTTGCAGCAGCTTCAAGCAAAGCAGATGGTGCGTGACCTGCCTACCATCTCTAACTTTGAACAGCAGTTGTGCATCGGATGTTTGGAGGGGAAGCAGCACCGGGAGGCGTTCTCTGGAGCAGGGGAGCGTGCGAAGGAGGTGTTGGAGCTGGTCCACACGGACTTGTGTGGACCGATGCAGACCGAGAGCTTTGGAGATTCTAGGTATTTCCTGACCTTCATTGATGATTTCAGCCGTTACACTGCTGTGTACTTCCTTCCTTCCAAGGATCGGTGCTTTGACAGGTTCAAGGAGTTCAAGGCCATGGTGGAGAACCAGACTGGCAAGAAGATCAAGGCACAGCGTAGCGATCGCGGTGGAGAGTACCTGAGCAAGGAGTTCCAGGACTACCTTGCAGCAGCTGGCATCAAGGCGCAGCGTACCGCGCCGTACTCACCGCAGCAGAATGGTGTAGCAGAACGCGCCAACCGCACCATCGTTGAGTCGGCGCGCTCCATGCTGCACGCGGCGCGGCTGACCTATGACTTCTGGGCCGAAGCCGTGAGCACTGCGGTCTACATCAAGAATCGTAGTCCCACCAAGGCGCTGGAGCAGATGACACCGTACGAGGCGTGGTTCGGCAAGAAGCCGAGCGTGGGTCATCTTCGAGCATTTGGCAGCCTGGCGCACATGCACGTGCCCAAGGAGAAGCGGCAGAAATGGGACGCAAAGAGTGCGCAGATGCTGATGATTGGCTACGACGTGGCAAGCAAGGCCTATCGCCTCTATGAGAGGGATACAGGCCACGTCATTATCTCCAGGGATGTCGTCTTCAACGAGAGCAACGTCATCGGCACCAACATTGTCTGTGAAGAGGCAGCAGAACCAGCAGCTGACGAGGCAGTGGGAGCAGAAATCCTTCCTGACCCAGTCTCTCCCGATCCTTCCTCTACTGTGACAGTGGGNCAGCAGCTTCAAGCAAAGCAGATGGTGCGTGACCTACCTACCATCTCTAACTTTGAGCAGCAGTTATGCATTGGCTGTTTGGAGGGGAAGCAGCACCGCGAGGCGTTCTCTGGAGCAGGGGAGCGTGCAAAAGGGGTGTTGGAGCTGGTCCACACGGACTTGTGCGGACCGATGCAGACCCAGAGCTTTGGAGGCTTTAGGTATTTTCTCACCTTCATTGATGATTTCAGCCATTACACTGCTGTGTACTTCCTTTCCTCCAAGGACCAGTGCTTTGACAGGTTCAAGGAGTTCAAGGCCATGATGGAGAACCAGATCGGCAAGAAGATCAAGGCGCTGCGCAGCGATCGCGGTGGAGAATACCTAAGCAAGGAGTTCCAGGACTACCTCGCAGCAGCTGGCATCAGGGCGCAGCGTACCGCGCCGTACTCGCCGCAGCAGAACGGCATAGCAGAACGTGCCAACCGTACCATTGTTGAGTCGGCGCGCTCCATGCTGCTCGCGGCTCGGCTGACCTACGACTTCTGGGCTGAAGCTGTGAGCACTGCGGTCTACATCAAGAACCGTAGTCCAACTAAGGCGCTGGAGTAGATGACGCCGTACGAGGCGTGGTTCGGCAAGAAGCCGAGCGTGGGTCATCTTCGCGCGTTTGGCAGCTTGGCGCACATGCACGTGCCAAAGGAGAAGCGACAAAAGTGGGACGCGAAGAGTGCGCAGATACTGATGATTGGCTACGACGTGGCAAGCAAGGCGTATCGCCTCTACGAGAGGGATACAGGCCACGTCATCATCTCCAGGGATGTCGTCTTCAATGAGAGCAA
>SZWC01017702.1:30489-43590 GCA_023375785.1 Penium margaritaceum | reverse complement strand
GGAGGAGGAGGAGGAGGAGGAGGAGGAGGAGGAGGAGGAAGAGGAGGAGGAGGAGGAGGACGAGGACGAGGACGAGGACGAGGACGAGGAGGAGGAGGCCCAACACGCGTCAGACTAGAGGGACTGAGCAGAAGACTTCTCTGAGGACATCCCAATACTCTGTTGACTTTGATTGGCTGCTCAGCTGCAGTGTAGGGTGCATCATTTGATGACACATTCAGAGGTACAGCTTACCCCGTCGGCATCAGACATGCATGCTCCTTCTTTTCTATTGAAATTTCTACAGAGTTCTTGCAAATGTCGGCCACAACTCACCCCCCAATCGAGGCCGCCAAGGCGATAGTTGAAGGCGCCACTCGCAGTTGCAGCGCCAGCTGAGAAGGCAGCCACCATAGCGGCCGCCACTAGAAGGTTCATGGTTGACATCCAAACGCGTGCCATTGGTGCAGTGCGCTTAGTCTCTCAACGGGAATGGATAAAGCTGGAGGGCCAAATCTTGCTGAGTCTGCTCTGACTCAAGTGAGGGATCTGAGGCTAGCTCTTATAGGTGTATGGGCACACAGCTGCGAGTCGCGTCCGACGCGCCGGCATTGGTTTTGCCGAACCGCTAACAGAGCACGCCCATCCACACAGCGGGACAAGCGACGGCCGTTGGCGAAATGAGCTATTCGGCAGACACCGTCAGTGATCCAAAGTTTTGGGCCAGGCACGGACAGAAAGCACACCTGTGGGCTTACCTGGGCCAGCGGCTGCTTGCTGGGGAATTCCAAATCGTGGCGGCATCGTTTCTTCGAACGTGCCTCTTCGAACGGGCGTCCGGCATCGTATGCCAACTTTTTTCTCTCACCCTCCACCCTGGGAGGAGGCTCTGGAAGATTGACAATGGTAGGCAGTAGAACGCACACGTTCGCCGGCGGCACTGGTGCCCCTTCGTCCTCATTTTGACGAAGGGAGGATCTTGGGTGGCGTCGTGAATGAGGAAGCTCCACTTTTTACGTCGCTCCGGTGCTGTGCCATCCAGCCGGAAGGATGTGACCCTTTCGGCAATGATGTGACCCTTTCGGCAAAGATGTGAACCTTTCGGCAAGAATATGACCCTTCGTGCCGGCGTTTAGTGCGCAGCAGGCATCGGAAACGCGGTCGGTTAAATCCGAGCCACTTTCACTTCCGATTCGGATGCTCCGGAGAGAAAAAAAAATTGCTGCACCAAGGACTTGCCTGAGCTGAAGAGGTCCCGTCCAGGATTCTTTCCGTCGATCACCTCGCATCGACGTTTGTGAGGCAATCTAGGAGGCAATCGAGTCGATTGATCTTGCGCAATGACGAGCAAACCAAGGATAGAGAGTGACCGAGACGTCCAACAATTTTGCGCGAGGGTCTGCAAGGTCAACACGAGTCTATGCTTGCTACGCTTCCCTACTCACATGGCTCCTTTGGCCGCGTCTCTATCCATCGTGGCACTCACCAGGCCAAGGGAGCAAAGCGAGGCTTATTACGGCTGTGGCAGGCTGCATCTGCATGGCGGCTGTACCTGAGCAGGCAGGCCGTCGCGTCGCACGGCTGGTGGCAGCAGGAAATCATCGGTAGTGGCGGCGCGTGGCATGAGCTACGGGGTTGAACTGACTCTTATAGTTTGCGGCGGAGGGACCATATATCATATACCATATATCCAATTCTCTATATCTATCTCCATATCCACGTTTCGCACATTAACCACGCCATAACCATTTTTGGAAGTTTTTGCTTCTTTATTCCCGCTATATCCAGCAAGCATGAAAAAAATAAGCTATATCCAAACGTACACGCTATGTTGATGCCGCATGCCATCGAGCGAAAATATGCTGACGTCGTCAAACATGAGAGAAAAATCACAGACCCCTCTATGGAGGGGTTTGTGATTTTTCTCACAACGGTTTGCGACAGTTTTGAGTGGGGGGGGGATCGAAAGACCCCCATGCGTTGAAAGGGAACCTGCTGGGCCTCGCTACCGCGGGGCCCAGCAGGAGCCCACGCGAAAATAAAACCCTAAAACCCCGAGTGTAATGTGGGGTAGGATTTGAGAGTCATTTGCATGGATAGAAATGGGTTTGCATCTCCGAAAGAACATGTTGAAAAAGGTGTTTTCGCTCGATCTTGATTGAGCGATTAGCCTTTTTCATTTTTTTCGACTCGCAAACTTCCAGACACGAATAAAGGGTTTTATGTTTGCACGGGCTCCGCCCGCACAAACATAGAAAACCCTTAATGCGCAAATGGGGGTTTGCGAGTCAAAAAAAAAAAGAAGGCTAATCGCTCGATCGTGATCCGCGCGAGGGGGGGGGNGGGTTTGCATCTCCAAAAGAGCATGTTGAAAAAGGTGTTTTTGCTCGATCGTGATTGAGGGATTAGCCTTTTTCTTTTTTTTTTCGACTCACAAACCCCCAGTCGCGGATAAAGGGTTTTATGTTTGCACGGGCTCCGCCCGCACAAACATAGAAAACCCTTAATGCGCAAATGGGGGTTTGCGAGTCAAAAAAAAAAAGAAGGCTAATCGCTCGATCGTGATCCGCGCGAGGGGGGGGGAGCAAGGCAAAGGGGGTGACACATCACCCCCCTCGCTTCGCTCGATCGGCGACTGAAGTCGCCAATCGGGCATGGCCATGAAAATGGATATGGCGTCTTATTTTTTAAGTTTTGGATATGGCGTTATCTCAGGCTTATGTTGACGCTTGCGCAGATGTATCGGCCATTTCACCATGTAGTTTCACTTTTGTGTAATTTTGCTGCGTACCCACTATTGTCGCAACTGATACACACCATACCAAATTTACGCATAAAAAGTATGAGGTGGCCACTTTGGCACAAAAATCGAGTATAACGTCCACCAAAAGCATGAAATACTTCTCATGGCCACTGTTGAAAACAAATACTCCTGATGTCCACTGTGTAAAAACTTGTATGGGGAACAGCTTAATGCTTCGCATACCCACTTTCTACACTGACCAGAGCAACACGACAGCATCAAAACGGGAGCCCACTCTTGGCTCGCGCTACAACAGTGTGGCAAATGACATTTCCTGTAGACCACATAGCGACGAGCTTCTACTTTGACTTTGGGAGATTGAGATTGTGGTCATCCATCGGTCCAGTGCATACGTGACTACGTTAACTGTCCAATGATTGAGCATCGATCATTTGCATCGATCAAGCACCATCAATCCCGTGCAAATTTTGTGCGCACGTAAAGTTTGCGACGTCGACCGCTAAACCATTATTGAACCCAAATGTCCTACGTTAAACACCTGGCCAAAGTCAAACGGCCTAATTCCGCTATACCCACCTTTTGGGCCTCCGAATTTTCTGCTGGCCAATTCTCGCACATTTCGAACACGGTACTCACTTTACACAAAAAATGTGTGCTGTACCCACTTTTCTCAAAGCGCCTCAAATCGTGCATGCCACACCCACTATTGCAAACAAATTCACGCCACACTAGTTTCATACAAATTAGTTCGTCGATTGTGGGTATCTGAAGTACGATATCTTAAGTTTCGTTGGTTTCACGTGATATTTTATTTCATCCTATGTTCATTGTTCCTTTATGTGACAAAAATTACATCATTTCTATTTTTAATCACAAGTAGTCGCGTTTTTGGTATACAAAACACTGGGATGTCATTTTTGTCTACTTAACAATCTTTTATTTTTTCGTCGTCGGACATTGGCCGCTGGTCTCTCGTGCACATCACAGTCACGCAACCGTGGATGTCCACGATCTTGTTATGTTCTCGTTCGCAACGCAAACGCGCAAAAAAGCCCTCGAATGGGCCTATCGGCCATGGGCCTACTGACCCGTTGGAGGACTGTTTTGCTCGTTTGTTACGTGAACGAGCGAAACAGTCCCGTTCACTTTAATGTGTTCACTATGATGTTAAAAACAGAAGAGCGAGGTTGGATGAGAACTTGTTTTCGAGAAATCTCTCTCACAGCCAAAAAATGAAGTCAAAGTTGACTCTACGTCTATATATGCATTTTGAATATAGACGTCGAGTCGACATCGACGTCATTTGTTTTTTGGGCGTATTGCGTACATCAACGTCGTTGACATGAGAAGAGCGCCCAAAAAAAAGGCGAGCTGTCAATCAGACCTCGTCCGGTCGACAGCTCGATAGTCCTCGTGAGCATTTGCCGACGACGACTAGCGGAAGAGGGAGTCAACGTGCTGGTTTGCTGCCGCCAGCCAGCTCGTCGGAGTCCCAGCGTCGGTATTGAGGGGCCGTCCGCCTCGATACCGATACCGGTAACAAAAAATTTTCCCCTAGTTTGAGGACTCTTAAGCATAGCGATAGTCATAAAAGCACAAACAGAGATAGAGAGATGGAGGGGGAGTCTGAAAGAGGGAGAATAATCATGAGCATTTTCGATTACGACCAGGGGGAAAAAAGTGAGCACATAAGTCGATTTCAACTCTCGACATATGTTTCATAATACAAGGAAAAGTATTAGCATACGGGACCTAATCTGTGTTTGAGTCAGTGACTAAGGTTTTCTTTTCATTTTGTCGGGCGTACTTCGGTGGAGTGTCATAGTGGGTATGCGAAGAATTAAATCGTTCCCCATACGATTTTTAGCTCGGTGGACATCCGGAGTGTAAGTTTTTAACAGTGGCCCGCAAAATTATTTTCTGGATTTCTAGGAAGTTATAGGTATTTTTCTTGCAAAGTGGCTGTCCTATTCTTTTTCTGCGAAAAACGGGGAAGGTGTACATTAGTTGCGATGACAGTGGGTATAAGGCAAGTGTACCCAAGTCAAATCTCAGTCCGCCCACATTTTCCCACAACCCATAGTTCAGGAGTGGGTTCTCTGCAAACCCACATTCGCTTCCGTAATTTCTGTCCGTGCAACCTGCAACTCCCTCTCACGAACAGTTGGTCCTGCCTAGGCGGCTCTTAGTGAGCCTGATCACCTCCCTGAGGGCTGCCCAGTTTCCATCAGTGGTATCAGAGCTAGAACAAGGTTTTGTCTCATCCTTGAGGCAATCCTTGCACCCTGTTGTGTGAGAGAGCCGTTTGTGGGCTGAATGTTGCACTACCATGGCGACATTCGCTTCTGTGGTGGCCGGCGTCAACATCGCCAAGTTCGAAGGCAAGAACTTCTTCAACTGGAGCAACAACATGAAGATGGTGCTGATGGAGAAGGGTCTCTGGAGCCAGGTGGATGAGAAGGAGAAGGAACCAGCAGAAAGCTCCCTATCCCTTGTCGAGGCCCGTACCTACCGCGAGAAGCGTGACCGCGCCCTCGCAACCATCTACCTCCACCTCGCCGAACGGCAGCAATTCCTCGTCCGTGGCATCCTCACGCCAAAGGAGGTTTGGAAAACGCTTGAGTCCACTTATGCTTCCAAGTCAATCCTCATGAATATGCAGCTGCGTCGTCGCTTTCACACTGTGAAGATGGATGAGTCCGGATCCATGATTGANGGTGAAGTCTCTCTCTGACCAGCTTGCTGCGATTGAGGACCCTGTCAAGGAGCGTGTGCTCATGCTAACCATCCTCTCTGGCCTTCCTACGAGCTACATTCCTCTCATTGTTGCCTTGGACCAGCGCAGCGACAAGCTCTCCCTCAACGATGTGGAGGAGAGCTTGCTGTTTGAGGAGGAGCGGCGCAAGGGAGAGGAGGGTGGAAGCGGACTGGACGTCGCTCTCATCACCAACTTTGGTCATGGGGGCAGTGCTACATCAACCAGGAGCAACGGCGGAGGAGGAAAGAAGAAGGGTAACTGCCACTACTGCAAGAAGCCGGGCCATTGGGCGCGCGAATGCCGGAAGCAGAAGGCGGACCTAGTGGCTGGAGTGGGAGCGGGAAAACAGTCTGACGCTTCCGCAAATGCCGCAGATTGGGAGAGTGGATTCGTAACAACCATCCGGGTCCTGCACGTCTCCGAAAACACCGCCCTGTTCTGGATCATCGACTCGGGAGCCACACGGCACATGATGTGTCGCCGGGAGTGGTTCATTGTCTACACCGTCATTGAGCCTCGTTGGGTGTACATGGGGGACAACCATGTGCAAGTGGCGGTTGGGGAGGGTGAGATTGTGTTTTTTACTTCCGTTTAGGACAAGCACGTGGAACGTCGTGTGAAGGGGGTGCTCCATGTTCCGAGGCTGGCAGCTATCCTCCTCTCTGTCTCATCTCTCACCTCCGAAGGCATGCAGGTTCGCTTTGAGAATGGTGGCTACACCATCTCTGCAAGTGCGGGGCGTGTGCTTGCAAAAGCAAACAAGGAGGACGGTCTTTACCGCCTCTACGTGGCATCAGAGAAGGAAGCCGACTCAGCGTTGGCGGCGAGAGAGGGAAAACACGATATCGGCCTGTGGCACCGCCGGCTCGGTCACCTCGGCTTTGGTGCCATCATCTCCATGCAGCAGATGGTCCGTAGCCTGGAGCTCAAGGGGGTGAAGCAGCATGGTGCATCGGCTTGTGAGAACTGCATTGAAGTGAAGCAAGCCCGCTCTCCTTTAACAGGGGAAGAGAAGGGCGCGACTGAACTTCTCTCACTCGTTCACTCTGCTTTGTGCAGTCCCATGCCATCACAATCCTTGTCCAGCAAGTTGTACTTTGTCACGTTCATTGATGACAAGTCGAGAAAGACGTGGGTGTCGTTCCTGGCTGGAAAGGATGAGTGCTTTGATGCTTTCAATGTGTGGATTACTGCTGCACAGAATGAGAGTGGCAGGCGGTTGAAGGTGCTTCGCACCGATGGTGGAGGAGAGTACCTCTCCAATGACTTCCGCACCTTCCTCAAGCAACGCGGGATCAAGCACGAGGTCACCCCACCTGGAACACCGCAGCTGAACGGCGTGGCTGAACGCGCGAACCGCACGCTCATGGAGCGTGTTCGTAGCATGCTCCAAGACGCGGGGCTCCCGCCAACCTGTTGGGCGGAAGCGGTCATTACCGCCGTGTACCTGAAAAAATGGAGCCCTACGTGCGCCGTGCCGCTGATGACACCGGAGGAGGCGTGGACGTGACGCAAGCCAACAGTGACGCACCTGAAAGTCTTTGGGTGTGGCACATTCATGCATGTGCCTGCCGACAGCCGTAACAAGCTGGACGCAATGTCGGTGAAGGCTGCCTTCCTCGACTACGACACAATGGGATACCGCCTCTACAACCTCGCCACACGCAAGATCATCCGCAGCCGTGACGTGGTCTTCCAAGCGGAAGTGAAAGGCTGGACTTGGAGATCTATGTCGGCAGTTCCGCTTGCTCCCACACTAGTACCAGAAGGGGGAGAAGTACCGGTAGCAGAAGAGGGCGGTGCAGAAGATGGTGGTGACAGCGGCAACGACAAGGAGGTGGAGGGAGCTAAGAAGGAGAAGGAGCCGGCAGCGGAGTCTGATAAGGAGGAGCAGCAAAGCAACATACAGTAGCTGCCACGACGGTCCGCACGCCTCAACAAAGGTGCAAAGGACAGTGGGGAGCCGCTGAGGCGATCCAAGCGCCTCGCAAACAAACAGAGGCCACTGGAAGAGCTGATGAACCTGTGCGCCGTTCCACCACCAACGGAGTCGTCTGACCTCGAGCTTCTCTTCCTCACAGTCACCGATGACCCAGCCACATTCGCTGAAGCCATGCGCAGCGCCAAGGCGGCAGATTGGCGTGCCGCAGCAGATGAGGAGTATGGTGCGCTCATGAAGAACAGAACCTGGACACTCGAGGAGGCTCGACGCGGCAGCCGGATGATCGGATGCCGGTGGATCTTCAGGCGCAAGCGTGGTGCGGATGGTAAGGTGTTCAGGTACAAAGTACGGCTGGTTGCAAAGGGGTATGCGCAGACTGAGGGTGTGGATTACAATGAGACATTTGCACCTGTCGCAAATTTCCCATCCATCCGAGCGATCCTCGCTCTTGCTGCTGCTATGGACTGGGAGGTGCACCAAATGGATGTGACTTGTGCATTTCTGAATGGTGACCTCGAGGAGGATGTGTACATGGAGCAGCCAGAGGGGTATGTGGTGGAGGGAAAGGCGGATTTGGTGTGCAAGCTTGTGAAGGCCCTGTACGGCCTGAAGCAAGCACCATGAGCATGGTACCACAAGATGGATGGGCAGCTGGCTGGCCTTGGCTTTGTGCGTAGTGAAGCTGATCATGCAGTCTACGGGGGCACTCAAGAGGCAAGCCAGTTCATCATCTTGCTCTGCTCATTGCATCTGACTCCAAGTCTCTTTTGGATGATGTGAAGCAGTCCCTTGCTGCCAGGTTTGACATGAAAGACATGGGAGAGCTCAGTTACTACCTTGGCCTTCAGGTCAAGCGCGACCGGCAGCAGCAGACTTTGGAGTTGTCGCAGAGCACGTTCGTGAGCAACATTGTCAAGCGCTTCAACATGGCAGGAGCGCGCAAAGCAACTACACCACTGGAAGTGGGAGCGAAGCTGAGCATGACGCAGACTCCCCGCGGCATGCAAGAGAGCAGCCGCATGGAAGCAGTGCCGTACCAAGCAGCAGTTGGGAGCCTCATGTACGCAGCAGTCGGCACGCGCCTCGACATCAGCCAAGCAGTGGGAGTTCTCAGCAAGTTTTGCGCGAATCCGGGCGTGCCGCATTGGGAGGCGGTCAAGCGCGTGCTGCGCTACCTCGACAGCAGCAGCAGCCTTTGCCTCACCTTCAACGGCAACAACAGCCCCATCCTCATCGGCTACAGTGACGCAGATTGGGGAGGTGACCTGGACACAAGGAGGTCGACCAGTGGGTTTGTGTTTGTGCTCGGGGGAGNAAAATAGGTTGCTCGATAAAAATCATCTGGCATGACAGTTGCATAGAGGATGTTTCACAGGTTCTAACGCACTTTACGGAACTCAATTCGGAGTCCGTTTGAGTGAGATATGGATTTCCAAAGTTTGGAGATCATGAGTCGGGTTCAAGTGACGACCTGAGCACTTTGAGCTCAAAAGGCGGCAGGATTATTGGCCAGGACGGCTGAGAGCGGCCTTCAAGGAGAAAAGACGGCTGGAGGACGTCCAAGAGACTTCAAGGAAGGACCAGTCCACGATTATTAGCCATGCAGGCCATGCGAGACATAATTCTCTTGTGTGACAAGGTGACTGCCGCTCATCCCGCTAGGCTAGGAGTGTGCTAGAGGGTGAGCTTTGACAGAGTGGATCTCAGTGCTCCCTTAGCCAAATGAGTCATATAAGGGCTTGTTAGAAAGCTGTGATGATGTACTTTCTCACTCAAGAGTCGATTCAGACATTCGCATTCTCTGCAAACCTACATTTGCTTCCGTAATTTCTTTCTGTTCAACCTGCAACTTCCTCTCACAAACAGTGGGTCCTGCCTAGGCGGCTCTTAGTGAGCCTGATCACCTCCCTGAGGGCTGCCCAGTTTCCATCAAAAACTGGTGACCAGTCCACATCAATTGCTGTGCCTGGTGTGCCTTGCCACACATTGCCACTTACACGCGACGCAAAAGCATGTCAAACTAATCGTTTCTAAGATATTCACCGGTCTAACATAGGGGTGCGCAATGCAAACGCCTCCCCGATTAAACGTCGTGCGATCCTTGAAATGTGGACGTCAATGTCTATTGCATCGCTATAGTTATGGCTTATCCAACTTATGAACATGGCTATTGAGGACGGTAGGAGTGAGGTTTCGAATTGGCTGCGCCGATGGCACCAAGTAGGTGCATAGGGTGGAGAGGAAGCCTTGCAGACATCGGCCAAGTTGCATCCGCGGGAATCCGCAGCTACATGGGCCACCATAAAGGTAGAGTGGGAGGACTGGGTAACGCGGAATGGGATGCCATCATGGACATCCACACCTCCTGAACCGAAGACCATGGTTTGGATCCTAGGCAGGCGTATGCCCTCTCCGCGTCCCCCTAACACTCCTGATCCGTGGGAGCCCTGGCTGAACACAGAGTCTTCCAGCCCTTACTGAGACAGATAGTGTGCACGTGTAATATTTATCCACGAATTCATTCATGATGTGTCCACTAAATTCCTATCATTCTAGTCCTTAGTGTGGCAAATAATGAGCATGTGTGCTTGTGCTCATAAAATTCACGTGACAGTTCTACTCATGCTCCTCCCACTCAGTAAACAGGAAGGAGGACTAAGGGTGGTAGCGGGAGACGACAACCTCGGGAGGACCGTCTTCCTCGTCGTCTGGGTAGTTGCTTCCAGTGGCGTAAAACGTGGCGGCCATCTTGTCCAAAAGTGGGTATAACAATGTTTTACATGCGTCGTAATATGCATCATACCCGCCATCTGCACTTGGCATACCCACCTGTTGTTTTCGCGACATTGGAAGGACATGACAAGTACACATGAACAATGGCTCAACGGTCACGACCCCTGCAGACAACAAGAGAGAACATCCACATTGTATGGTGGTTGGCCGACTTACCATGACGATAATCGTCGCAAACAATGCAAGGAGTGTGGTCACGTACGGAGGGGGTACAAAAACAATCAATCCTATCATTCACCTGGGTCAAAAACACCAACGACGGTAGGCACGTCAACATCAAGCAAGCGATGTTGACAGCACGTTGTCTGTCCTCAAAATATCTGCCAGGTGGCAGCTTTTGCATGTGGACAACAATTGACAACATCCACCTGACAACATATCGCATGATCAAGATATGCTAGGATTAGACTCCGCTCACATGTAGTCGAGGTTCACGTTCGACGTCGCTACTTTGAGTTCGGTAACGAGCCTAATTGATGACTGTTTGTGCACGAGTATGATGTCATCTTTACCTCGTTCGTCATAATTCTAAGCCCTCCACTCAAAGGGTCGAAGAAAGCAAGGGACAATTGAATATTTTTCACATATTTGATCTTTCGGAAGTTGTGCTTCGCTTCGACTCACTCAAAAGGCACATGAGTCAGGGTTCATTTCATGGGTTGTAAATGGTGACTGAAACCTTTGAAACTTAAAAAAGGATTTGTCGGATACCCACTATTTTGAAGTAATCATCGGCGATCGGTGTAGCATGAATGTTTTTGCAATAGTGGGCGCTGCATGCATTATCTATGGTGCTTCGGGAAAAGTGGGTACCGGAAGCATGTTTTGTGCAAAGTGAGAATTGTGTCCAAGATGTGCAAGAAATCACCAGGAAAAAATTCGGAGGCCGAAACAGTGGATGTAGCGGAATTAGGCCATTTAATTTTATTCAAACTTTGGTTTTGGGGAGGCACAGCCTCCAACAACTTAGCGAGCCCATTGCTATGCCTGGTGAGAAGTATCAGTTTTTTGCCCATATAAACCAGGTCTAATACAAGAATGAGCCAAACTAAGGATCTTGAGTGTTTAAGTTAACCAACGTGTATGACTCCACGTTGTGAAAGGTTACTTTAAGCAACTTAGGCTGCAATTTGGGGGATTTCAAGTATATCGAGACGCATCTTTGCAAACGTTTAGCCTCGTTGAGAAGTCCGCCAAGAATCATTGATTGATTCATAAATACATACAAAGTTTTGTGTGATATTCCTAAAAGTGATCAACCATGTTACAATCTTTGTGAATGTAACACGAGAGATTGGGGCACTGGATCTTACTTGTTACACTGAGCGGAACATGGATGGTTCACATGTGGATGAGAAACTACGAGGAAGCTTCCTAGCCTTGTTGCTGCAGACGTGGCTCCATTGTCCAGTCAGCTGACTCACTAGCAAGCAAGCAGGTGCAAGAAACGGGAAGTGTTTGGCTAGGGGAACGTGCAAAGTCCCATAAGTTCCAATAGCTTAGTAGTGGAGAGAAAATTGACAAGTAAAAAGCACACAGCATAAATACCTGCCGCGGTGCACGGTGGGTGACGCACGCGGTAGGGTCAGTTTGTCCTAAAATCGGCCCAAAACCATTGTTTTGGCCGTAACTCCGTGCACACCCATCCAAACGCAACACCCTCTGAACCTAAACATGCAGAATCTCAAGCCGGCCACTACGACTCATCACATGAACAAGTACACCATCCATCAGTGGATAGACAATGCAAAACATGCAAGTTGGGTTGAAGAGCCAATCCACCAACAAAACTCTAGCGACTGCGGGAAAACTGCACATCACCCCACCAAGCACCCGGGACGTCGTGGTAACTTTCTGGAATCTGCTGGTGGGTGGAGCCATCACACATCAGTGCTCTGGAGCCAGCCGGGTCTGCATCAGGGAGCCACACGAGCATGGACACAGTAAGCTGTACAAACAGATGGGACGACTCACATCACAACAGTGGAAGGTGCGCACCACAAGATGTGTCGGATCTCTCTATGACCTTCCATCCCCAGACTAACGGACAGATTCAGCAAACCAATCAGGAATTCAACTGCTTTGAAATGTGTGCAAGCCACATGGCACTGACTGGGCAGTCAAGCTACCAACCGCTGAACTCGCATACAACTCCGCCACCTCTGCAGTCATGGGATAAAATAGCCCAGGAAGGCGGTTCATGGCAAACTACCCGTGACTCTGACAGGATTTTATGGTTCAAGAAACATACTGGCAGTTGATATCCAGCAGCAATATATAGAGATTGGAACAATACTTACCACAAGCTTGCATGGACTCAAAATCTTATGAAGTGAGTCCCTAACAAGCACCGAGCAGACACCAAGTTAAGTAGAAAGGACTAACGAGCTGGAAATATAGGTTATATAGGTTAATCTTCTTTTTAACATAGTTGTGGCACAAAAAAGGTCATAACCCCTTGGGTAGAATCAACCATGACACCCTAAATGGAGAAACCCTTGCCTGAAAAGGCTATCTGATGTACTCCTAAATATAAATACCTTTCGGGTCAAGATCCCCCCTCCTGTTGATTGGCTAGTTTAAATATATGGTGGAAGAAGATGGACCGTCAAGGGAAATCCATTGACATCAGCAGGTCAGGATGATAACTTTGTTGGTTGGTCATGCACTTGCACATAAATAGTGGAATTTGTAGTGATCTTTGAAGTCAATCATTCCTCTCAATGACTCTCATTCTCCTTCTACACCACCAGCTATGTCGGATTATTTTTTCATCCCATGGTAATTTGCTTATGTGAAATTGCAAAAAACCTGATAAGTGGAAGTTGGTTCAAGTTCCATAACAAAATTTACGGCCAAGCCTCA
>SZWC01017701.1:41405-59580 GCA_023375785.1 Penium margaritaceum | reverse complement strand
TGTCCCAAGAGGAGGCCTTGTCCTTGTCGAACTTGGGCTTGGCCACGGCAGGCACGCTGGAGAGGCTGTTGCAGAAGTCCTCGCTACAGCCGAACGGAGGCAGCGCGCACGATGCGGCACCGAGCACGAGGGCGGAGAGGCATGCTGCGACCAGGAGGATGTTGCGCGCCATCTTGCGAGAACCGTCAGGAGCGGACGTGGATTCAGGCAGAAGGCAGAAGTCGAGTACCTTCTGAAAGAGTTGGTCGTCAGCGATACGTAAGTACGCTGCCGTTGGATGTTTCCTAACTGTGATGCCTGGGTACTTAAGTCCGGTGACAGATCGTACGACAGCGTCGGCATCTCAGCCGTGGGCCGAACCGCCTTCGTTCTGGGCCTAAGCGGAACCGAAGCGCTTTCGTTGATGCTTACGAAGCGCAGATCGGCAGCGCAAAGGGCGGCAGAAGCTGGAAACGGACATCCCTGCGTTCCGTCTCAGGTCGCTTCTCAGGGGGTGATTCGCGGATGTTTCGGATGCGACAAGAACAGTCAAGCTTCCTGATATGTGCGCTTGCACGATGACTTCGGGAAAAAACGCCTGCCAGAACCTTCGCCAGCCTGTCAGACGACTAGCTACTGACAGACGAGGCGGCCAATTGGCCGATCGATTGAGAGTGGCCAGGAATTCAACGATCAACATGATGTGATCAGGTGAAATGAGAGCTCTGGAAACATGTCCAATTTCAACGAGACAAATTTGTCGCCAGGCATGCCGGTCTACGTCTCTGACTGGGGTCCATTTTGAGTACTGAAGACGGGCCGCTGACTACAATTAGTGTGATCGACTCTAGCCGATCACAGCACTCTAGCAATAGACTAACATACGAGGTCAGTCGACGTCTCTCGACGCCAAGTCCGACAAGCCGTCGATTCCAGCGGTGAAAACATAAGCTCTGTGGTCATCGGCCCATGTGGGCACATCCGTAATGACCTTAACAAGGTCCGTTCTTTTCCCCAACACCTTTCGAACTCTGAAATAAGCGAAGAAGCTCCATCTCGAGAACGAACTCGGCAGATCTGAGATCACATTGTCAACAAATGTGGAATTGTCCAAGTTTTCAAACATTAAAGGGTCACGATGGTGGCCGACACAACGGGTGAACGGAAGGCATGAATGCTCAATTCGAAGCTTAGATGTTGCCCAATGTAAGATTGGACCGACAAAGCTCAACGAAGTCCATGCACCACGATAGTCTGGAAACTAGAAAGTCGATTTACAGGCGATATTCCTTCGTACACCTCCCCAAACACGGATCATCCTGACCAGGAGAGTCAACGTGGTCGTGCCTATCGAGAGAAATTCTCCCTGGTTTCGCGTCTTCCACTCCAGACAGGACAGGCTTCCAAGGCGACAGTCGTACCTGACGACATGACAGGCTCTTGTGCCGTCTTCCACTTGTGTGAACTCAAAAGGGCAAACTTGTCCGCGGCGACGACCTGACCAGTCGCCATGACTGGCTACGACGACGATGGCAGGTATGTATGACAAGAGCCAAATCCAACATCTAGTTTTCCAAATACGTGACGGTCAGCGATGACCGATAGATTGATCTGGCCGGCTAATCTGACCTAAGCCATACTCCGATGAAAAATAAGAGCCTCCAGCTGTAGGCAGCGATGACGGCGCGATTACAACGGGCGCGATGTTTCTGAAACTACTCAAATATGATTTATTCTCTCGTCGAGTTGTCATCAGCTCATTAGCATCGACCATGGTGTAGAGAACAGGACCTCCGATCGAACTAGAGGGGAGATGAGACAATCAAAGCCATCGCAAAAAGTTTCGGGACTCTAAACAGGTGAGACGGCCAATCGAGCCTGGGCGTGAAAACGACCGCCCAACCGTTCAGGTCGGCGTACGGTGTCGACCACCGCCTCCAGGGCGGAGCTTCCTGTAGGCTAGGAAACCAGGTAGCCTCAAAAACTCTACCTCCAGAAGGACCCGACGCATGTGCTACAGATAAGGCCCAAACCAGGATTATCTGGTCATTTTATCCAACTCAAAAAGCTGCGTACTCATGTCCCTTTTCGTAAGTGTCGAACCTGACTCTCACAAGTCGTTTTTGGGCAAATATAAGGCATGGTCCGAGGCAATGACCTGACCAGTCACAATATTCGGCGACCATGTAGACATGAGGGCATGACGAGCACCTACTCCAAGTTATTACCTATGAAAGATGTGACAGTTGGTATGACCACAGGGTTATTCCGTCAGTAAATCACTTCAATGCTAGACTCCGACTTGACGTGAACATTTCACCTTGTACGCCGCCCTAACGCAAAGCTTTCGAGGGCCCATATGTTTCAAGAACAAATAACTTAGTTTTTAACCGAAAACACTCTTCAACAAGGGCATATGACCTTAGAGAACTCAGGAATATATGGATCCTTGAATGAAACCATCGCTAAAGTTCAAGTCCGAGCGTCGTTAATGGAGGATAAACAAACACTTTGACACTTTTGAAAACGAGGATTGCCATAATCACCCGGGCGTCAAAGAGGTCGTCAAGCCGTTCAGGCCAGCCTGTAATTTTATAACACCTTTGACAGGTTTTAGTCTCCGGTTGATGAGGAATCCGACTGGCTCAGACGCTAATAGCCTTTGGGGGCGATTGTTTTACCAATTCATCTGCAAATATATCCAAGCTGCAATTTTAATGAGATAAATGGCAGCAGACATGAAAACACCACGCATCTTTCGCACGTGCATTTTTTTGTATTTCTTTGACGCGTTCTTATGTCTAGTTAATGCCGCTGTCGAAAAAGATCAATATTGAGAACTGCCAGGGCAATCTTCACCAACCAAGTACAACGAACTAACGGCTAATTTGAGCCATTGGTTAAGCATTGCAATGCCCTACGTGGCTTAGTAGGCCAAGCAATACTTTCCGTCGACTTGGACTCAAAGCAACACTTCCACACAAACATCCACAAAAAGCAAAGCAAAAGCGATGAGCCACTACGGCCGGATCGGGCTCCAGACGTAGAAATTCACAAACACTTTCGACGATCCAATCATCCACTAATGTTGTTGACATACCATTCGTCCGCTCTTAGTCAGGAAAGCTTGCGGGTCGTGGAAGTCGAGGTTGGACGAATATAATCCATTCACGTTGCAGTCACATAGATCGCTCTACCAGTTTGAATACCTCGCTTGCAACTATTTTTATGCATTCTTGTTTTCTTAATCTATCCCTATGACTGGCTACTTCCACCTTCGTTTTGAACATGTAACAGTTGGGCATCCGAGGATGTTGCGCTTCGAGATGAGGCATTTTCGCTTTTTGTGGATGGAACACAACAGCGGGGGCTCACAACAATATGCGGTCGTGACTCCGCTTTGGGATAGGGTACAAATTAGGCACATCCGATAGGTTTATCCTTTATTTCTTCACCTATGGTTGTAGCCGACTGAGCGGACTGGGCTATCTCAGCACCAAGATGATTTTAGGTGCTGAAGTTCATCCCACAAGCCAATCAATCGTGGATGAGAGTTCAGGTTAGGTTATTTCTAACAAAAAGTGTAGCAGAATCTCATGGATGGTCAGTAGTCTATGATGAAAGTGCGGTAGCCAGTAATGAGGACTGTGGCGAAGTCATCTTCAACACAGTTCAGTTTGGCACGGGACCTTCTTGAATTCTTACTTGATGAAAAAGATTATGTAGTCAAGATATGTAGTTGATAAATCGCCAGGGAGATAGCATTTTCTTCTGTCGGATGGGAAGAGTGTGGATTAGACCATCGGATGAACCAAGCCACATTAAAAGTCGTGGGATGAAGGGGACTCAAAAACAATTCACAAACCTTGGAGGAAGAGGCACTTGATATGAGCAAAGCCACATTAAAAGCCTTGGGATGAAGGGGACCCACTTTAAAAGTCCTATCATACGAGGCGGAAGAGAGGCACATGATATGAACCAAGCCACGTCAAAAGCCTTAGGATGAAGGGGACCCACAAAGAATTTACGAACCTTGGGGGAAATTATAGGAAATACTGCATGTGAAAAAGGGTTATATGCATAGAGAGAGGGGTTGAATGTGATTGCAGAAGAGAAAGTAGTGTTTGGTCGTTTCTTCCTCGGCACAAAAAGGTGAGCACTTACCCCATTACAACAGTTTGGAGTACGACGTGCAATATGGAGAGTGCAACATATGTTTTCATCTCGACATCTATAACTCCAAAACTTCGTATTACCTCCTAAATGTACAATATAATAATCGAATGAATGTTTTGAGCATCGTAAACAACTCCTTCTTCCTCGTTCAAGGATGGTCGGATCTAGCTCATTTCTGGCATCAAAACTACGGAGGAAAATAACTTTTAAGAAAGGGGTTCAAAATTTGTGTGCTGACATTGGCTCTGTCAACGATTGCCGTCGTGTGCCTCCTCTTATGGGAGCGCAACCGGTGGTTGGAAGTCGATTAAATTCAACCCTTCTAGAATGTGGATACGCGCGCTCCACTTCGAGCGTACAAATTTGGTCACCCGATTGCCCGAAAGTAGGTCGAACACACTCCTAGGATGGAAAATTGGGCCTTTTCAACTCTTACAGCTCATTTCGCATCCACCTGTTGTTTTAGAATCGTTAATGGTTTGTCCCTGGCTGCTTAACTTAGAATTAAAACAAACATGTTTGTAAAAACGTGTATTAACTTAAAAAGGTTATACGGTATGGTGGAAGGAGCAATAATAGGAACGAATAGGTGGAAAACTGAATTGTGCATCGACAATTAGTGTACCAAATTCACCGTGAAATATGTAGGGAGGGTATTTCACCTAAGTAGGTACTGATGTATCTTTGTAAAGGACGTCAGCTATTTTGACAATTTTATGGTGTAGAGTGGTAGTATACAGGAGCAAAAAGGACATCTTTGAAAAATCCCCTACGTTTGACAAAGAGCAAAGTTCAGAAAAAAGAACCCTCACTGCGTGATTTTGGTTGTTCAATCACGTTTTTGGGCCACCTCATGAGCAGCGAACGGATCACGGTGGGTCCGAAAAAGGTGACGACAGTTACAAATTGAATGATGTTTACCAACATCCATGACGTCCAAGTGTTTTAGGATTTTGCAACTACTGCTGTTGATTTGTAGAAGATTATGCGATAGTTTTTGTGCCTGTATTTGACCTTTCTCGAAAAATCACTATGTGAAGTATGAAAGACAATGAACATGAAACTCCATGAGAAACACTCTAACGTTGACACGAGCCTTATGATAAGCATATCGAATGGTGGATTACATCATGGCCACCAACGCAATTGATCGCGTTATTGGAGCCACTATCCTCCAAAACAAGGACAATGGAGAACAACCGATCGCGTATATGTATATATATATACATATACGCGATCGATATATATATATATATATATATATATATATATATAAATATGCGAACTGAAGCTGAATTATGTAGTACACACAACTCAAACGCTGGCGGTCGTGCTTGCGTACAACATGTGGCGAGGCTAACCGAAATGTTGGAGATTTGTCATCCGTACCAATCATCTCACACTTAAGACTCAGTCACATTTGAGCCATTGATAAGCTCGTTGGATGGAGTTCCTCGAGTCCAGCTCCGATTACGACATTGAGTCTCGACCTGGAAAAATAAATACAGCGGATGATTGGCGATAATGACCGGTTTAAAAGGTTGGATTGGTTAGTTACAAGTCGAATGAGACACGTATCTCATGAGATTGGTTGCAAGAGATTAGGAGGAGTTCTGCAAATACGACAACACCAAGTTTTGGTTCAATAGACTACAATGTTTTTAACCGTGTTTCACTTGCCCGGTCATCGTACCAGTCAAAGACAAGCTACTGTGCATGCTATTGGATTGCCACGGTAGTGGTCCAGGTGGACACTTTGGCAAGGACAAGACAGTAAAAGAGCTTGCGAAGTACTACTGGTGGGACAAGATGTAAATCAAGATTTTAGACTAATGCAAGTCCTGTAAGGTGTACCAATGAGGCAAGTTGAGGCGAACCAAACCTTAGGGTTCGCTTCAATCGCTACCAATGCTGAAGGAGCCATTCTCAAATATCTATATGGACTCCGTGACTGGCTTACCACAATATTGAAGGGATTTGGCACGTTTCTTTTAGATATCAACTGGTTCTCAGAATGTATTACACTTCATTATAACGATGACAATGGTCACTATTGAGAGGACAACACGTTTTTTCCTCAACAATGTCGTCACCAACTCCAGCACCAGCGATAGAGGTAGAAGGCTTCCAACAGAGCTAGGGGAATGTGATGTCTCACTACGGCAGTTGGATCCAACCACTGATGGTCTTCCATTCCCAGACTGACCGGCAGACCGAGCGCACCAATCTGACACTCAATCAACTGCTCCAAACCTTGTATGAACCACACAGCACCAACTAGACTGTCAAGCTGCCGACCGTCGAGCTCGCACACAAATCCGCAACCTCTAAAGCAACCGATACTGTTTCCATTGGGGTTGTTTATAGAAAATTTTCCGTAACTCAGACAAGTTTACAGAGTTTAAGAAATAATTTTTTAGTAAACATCCAATGGCGAGAGTTTTTGATCATATGGGATGAGACTTACCAAACGCTTGCAAAGACGCAAGCAACAACGATGCGAGGTGCTGAAAACTATCAAACAGACATCAAGTTCCATGTTGTTCATTGTGTCCTACTGAACTAGACGCATGTCAAGCTTGAGAGGTAGGACTACGCAAAGCTCAGACCTATATGGTTAAAACATCTTATTGTAAAGGAGATACGGACACCTATTACCACCAAGATACATCTCCTGGACTGCACAACTGTCCATTTGATGTTCCACAACAGTCAACTCGGACTCTTTTGGGACACAAGCAAGCACTTCCTTGGCAGAGACGTGCCTCCGTCGTCAATTGTGGAACATGACGAGGGTGCAAGGTACATGATTAGAAACATCAGAATTCGGTTTTTTTAGATTTTGCCAACTTTTTTATTGTTAGATTTGTTCAAGTGTTTTTCTCGGTCGTATGATTTTGCTGATTCATTTTAACTCGTCCATACCCTGGCCATGCTCCTGAAATTTAGTGTTTTCCCGTGTTCATGTGCATTTGTGCCCTCCACTTCAGCATTTTTCATGCTGAACTTAATGCATGTACCCCTAGTATGCTCGAGCTGGTAGTACCCTAGTGATCGTTAAATTCGACGACTGACTTGGAGCAAAATTAATTCGATGAACTTTGACCCTTTTGAATTATTTAGGGTATACTGTTAAATTCGTTGAAAAGGGGGGGGTAGAATGTTAAATTCGATGAACGGGCTACATGGGTTATTTTATTTTGACAAAAACACAACGATGGCCGAACATTCGAACGGGCAATTTGAACGGTCGACTTGTCCTCCTTCGCGCCATCGGAAGAAAACGAAGCGCGAGGAATCTGTTCCGTTGACAATTTCGGCCAATGACATCACAGTTGTCGCTGCGCGTCAGCTGGTCCTTCATCACTGAATGAAATCTGCCATTGGCCTGTCCATCCACTACCATCACTGCCGTCACTGTCACTTTCTATCAATCCCTCACAATCATGGACCGGTTCTTGATGAAGGTTACACCAGAGGAGAGGACTCGCCGCCTCATGCAAGCGCCAACTCATGGGCCCCCTCCGCGTGCCCCGATGTCCCGTCGTTCAGTTGGCCGACCACACAAGGTTCCCCAACTGACCGTTGACGACAGCGAGGGTCCACGTGCAACACCGCAGACGTACTCGACCTACCCAGAGGTGTCGCCATCTCCTCCTACGCCGCTCTCTCTTCCCTCCAACGTTCCGTTGGTGATCGCTCAGTAAGGTGCACAGTTGTAGAAGATTGCGGAGCCATGCACTGCACCAGCGTTGACTACACGTGTGTGGAACTATTCTCCCGGAGCAGGACCGTCCTGTATCCGAGAGGACTCGGACACCATGCAGACACCTCAGCAATGCACCTCCTCCGACGTGCCCTCCTTGCGTCGTCCGCCAACTCCAGCCGAGAAGGGAAAGGGCCATGCTGTTACCCCTCCCTCTTCCCCACCGATTCGCCCGTGGAAGCGTTTGGGTAGCGGTTGTCTTGTCATCAACGACGGCTACCTCCCAGAGGGAAACAAGCCGTACTACCCTACCCATGCAGCCGCATACGCCACCCCTCCTAAGCCACCGTTGGATTCGACATCCGACGAGTCAAATTCTGCAAGCAGCAACAGCGACAGCTACCAGTCCGCCGACGACAACACTGACACGGAATGTGTGCAGCTGTCCATTACTCAAACCACAACTTTAGCATCCACATCGTCGTCAACATCTGTCAAACGCAGGCGATATTGTGACTGTTTGGGAGTGGCCACTTTCAGACCATCTACAAGGCGTTTAAATCTTTCCCATCGACTTACGTCGTAGTGAACCACCTCAAGAAAACGTTCCGAACCCCCGACAGTTTCTGCGTTTCTCATCGACTTGCTGCCAGCACCGTGCACGGCTAGTTTGTGGAGGATACGAAAGTCTAAAAGCCGTAGTATGCTGACACGGTGATTGCAGGGATTATCGCTGTCCCGACAGCACCGGTGAATGAGAAAAGAAGGAAGTACGGCAACAAGGGGAAGCGGAGATGGATGGAGGACAAGCCCAAGATTGTTGCAGAGATAAAACGGCGTTTAACGGAGGCCCGTGATTCTGGACACGACATCAGCAGCAAGGGCATCCGTCGGGAGATTCGTGGAATTGTCATCCTACATGCTCCAGATGAACTGGCGCGCATGGGTTTGCGCGCGTTCAGCAGGGCATGGGTCCGGAGGTTCATCTGCGCCGAAATGGGATGGAAATGGCATTCGGTAACAACGGCTGTGTAGAAGGTTCCCCTGGACTGGGAGGAGCAAGTCTTGAACATGCATCGCCGCGCGGCGTGCATGGTGACGCTCTATGGCATCGTGCCATTTATGGTGCTTAACGCTGACCACACCGGCGTGCAGTTGATGCCTGCTGCTGGACAAACTTAGGCACCATGCGCTGCTGACGACGTCAGCATCGTTGGCCTAGAGGACAAGCGACAGATCACAGCGGTTGTGACTTCCTCCATGAACGGGTCGCCCCTACCGATGCATCTCATTTTCGGCGACAAGACTGCACGGTGCCTGCCACGTGGCGAGAGTGCGAGTCGTCTGACGGACAACGGCTGGAACCTGAAGTTCACCCCTACCCATTGGGCCAACGACGACACTACACGCGAGTGGATGCGCAACATCGTGCACCCGTACTATCGGACGAAATGTCGTGCGCTAGGTGTCCGTGAGGGAGAAGCATATTTGCTTCTTGTTTTGGACACCTGGCGTCCGCAGTGTTGCAGCTTGTTCCAGGAGTGGCTTTGCACGAACTTTCCATACATGCATATAGTTTACATCCCTGCAGGTTGCACACCGAAGGCACAACCTGCTGACGTTGGCATCATCCGGCCATTCAAGAACAAGCTAGAAGCACTGTTTTTTGCGTGGGGCACAAACCGATCGAGGGAGGGGGGAGCATGCACCTGGGCATGCAAGTGCTAATGGATGCTTCTTGTGAGTAGTTCCATGCTGCGTGGGAGTACGTGAGGGGTGCAGAACCCATGGTGAAAAATGCATGGGCACGATGCAACTTCCTGCGTGTTTTCGAGCCTGCGTTTCAGAGGACAGCCGCACCCTTTGCCGGTGAACTTGTTTTCCACACAGATCCAGTGGTAGGGGACGACTATGTTGTGTAGTGCATGTCCATTTCTACGAAATGATGTTCTCCTGGTCTCTCTCTCGACCATGAGACATCGTGCACAATGACTTTGTAACGAACAGTGGCAAGATACACAGTGAAAAGGTCAATGACTGAAAGTTATGTGCCGAAACCCAAAAACACCCAAAACAGGTCAACATTTAGTAAGCTCTTATATTTTATGTACTAAACAGAACACTGGCATGACCCCGGTGGAAGAAAATGTAGAAGTCATCGGTGGAACGTTAAATTCGATGTTTGACTTTTGTAATTAATTTAGTGGTACTTTTAAATTCGACAAAAATTCGTTTTTGACAAAAATCGACCAAAATCTAGACCATTAATATCAAATTTAACAATCAGTAGGGCATCCGAATGACACAACCAATCTTCACCTCCAACCGGACCACACCTGGCAAAGGATCAGACAACCTGCATTGCTTGTGTCGGTCAAACACAACCATGTTGGCATAGTTCACACTTCACAACAAGCCTTGTGTTTTTTCAAATACAACAGAATTACGTGCATGTTCCCAGGATGCATTCTTTATCCAATTGATGAAAGCAACTAGTTTTAGTCTTTTAGAATACCAAAGCAACCATCCAAGTTACCAAGGCACAAATCAACATAGTAGGTGTCTGAAAATTCTCTCTTGTCCGGTCTCATCCGCCGAGGATGGACAAAAATCCTAAAAGCCCATTATTTTTCGATGCTCAATTGCGACATGCGTCACCGACCGTGAAAAAAAATGTTATAGTCATGTGAATGATCAATATTCCCTACAAAAAAATTGCCGATTGAATGCCTTGCCGGGCGTCGATCGATGGCAGCTCAGTTGATCGTTGGCGAGATCAACAATCGGTGGCTTTCTCCTTCTATCCTTGATTGGCTGGAGTCCCTCGATCAATAGGAGGACCCCAAAATTCTGGCCGCCGGCTTAACAAAAAAGATCAAACACATTGATCTAGATGTTAAACCCTGTGTTTACCAATAAATCCAAAACAAATCCAACCTCCCATCAACAAGAGGGATTGTGGGTTTTATTATTGCACGAGCACCTACCAAACCTCGCATTTTTGGGGCCCAGCAAGTTCCCTTTCAAAGAATGGAGAGTCTTGAACTCCCTACATACCGTGCACAACCCCCCCCCCCCACAAGTATCACAAACCCCTCCATTCAGGGATTTGTAATTCTTCTGGATGAGGTGTAGGTCATGCGTTGATGATGCATGATGTGGAGCCTCGGTATGTCACTTTTGTTTCCTTGTTACTGGACTAGCGCTAGGGGCAACAGATGGGCGGATGGGGCATTTTTTCTAGCTAATGGGAGGATGGGTTGTTTTGTTTTGAGAGCTGGGTGCACGTGATTTTTGTGCAAAAGCAAATATTCTCAGTATTCGGATGAAGGAGAAATTTGTCAGAGGCGGTGACATGACCATTCGCCACCATACATGGTGACGATGTGGACAACAGGGCATGGCGAGCACCTAGAGATGAAAAGCCACAGCAAAAAAATGGGACGGTCTACAATGACCACAATATTCGCTGGTGAATTGCCTCAGTGCGAAGCTCCAACCTTACATAAACATCTCACCTCGCAGGTCGCCCAAACGACGAGCTTTTGAAAGGCAATTTTTTTATGACAAGAAATTTATGAATCTTTAAAGCATGTTAACGCTGGCATATGATTGGAAAAAAATGCATGATGAAACAGAACCTTAAAATATAGTTACAAAATATAGAAAATGTGGACAGCTAGAATCGCCCAGGCGGAAAAATGACTGTCCAACCATTCAGGTCGACTTCATATTTGAACAATGCGACAGGTTTGAGCCTCTGAAGGGGTAGTTTAGCGCGCTGCCGGTGCCACGTGGATCAAGCGCGAGTCCGTGGCCTGTGGGCAGTTGGATGGGATGGCTTGAGGGTTGAAGACCCTCAAGCATCACGATTTTGGCCTAGTTGGTTAAGGATTCCGTCCAATCCGCTACATTTGTGTCAACGTGCCGGGATCGAGTTCGCCGTGCGGATGCCGAGGACAACTCACTCCTAGGCGGAGGGGGAGTGTAGCACGCAGCCGGTGCCACGTGGATCGAGCGGTGGTCCCTGACCTGTGGGCGGTTGGACGGGATGGATTGAGGGTTGGAGACCCTCGAGCACCACGGATTTGGCCAAATTGGCCAGGGATCCCCTTTCATCTGCTACAGTTAGTAACTAGATAGGCTCGGATTGTAGTGATCTTTCAACGACCTTCACCTCGCATAAGGACAGAGCAGAATAAAGCGTTAAGTGGCTTATTTATTCTCAAACTAATTGTTTGGAAAACTAAATCCATTTGGAAACTTTCACCTCTAGAAGAGTAAACATCAAAATTTAGAATCAAAAGGGTACAGCATAAAGTAGTCGGATTATGACACATCGCATAATAGCTTGGAGCCCTACAACAAGATGTGAGACGTCAATCAACAGATTGACGACTACTTTAGCCTACATCGAATCTACGTATCATGACGTGCAAAGACATCACGTCTACAAGAAGGGGATGTGATACGTGCCTGCCGTACATGGGTCCCTAAACTCCACACCTGAATATTTGTGTTCTTATGTTTATGGCCCACCATGCGACGACCTTTAGATTTTTATGCCAATCGGTCATCGGCATTTTCGCCAACCGTCTCAACCTCCTGTGTTCCATTCCAGCAGATTTTGACAGGTTTGACCAATATCAAGAAGTTTTGACTGACCTATCTCAAAACGTATCGATCTTTTAGTACAATTCGGTCAAATCCTGGATAGTGGTCTCCATATTTGCGAAACACCCCGACTACTTCACGGCGTCTCACGTCATGACATCTCGAGCACATAAGATTCCAAAATATGCCTTATTCATCCTTTTGCTCAATGAATACGCCCTACAGTTTTGATACTTGTCAACAAAGTACACTTATTGTAAGTCACAAATAACTCAAGTGTCCCATTTGCCAACGTCATCTTTTGCTCCACAACTTCTACCTATTCACCACATACATTCCGCCCGACGTAATACATATCAATACTACTCCTTGAATTCTTTGTTTTGGATTTTCATTATTTTGAAATCCATGATCTAGATGAGGACTTGGATTGAAAATGAGGAGTCGAGAAATAACAAGGGGCATGAGTAGACGGCGGAACTCCTCTCCTGTCGGGAGAGTCTGAACCGACCAATCACCCGCCTGAGCGGCTCACATTGCCACAGATTAGGGTTCCAGAGATAGCAAAGTTTGACGAGGGACACGAGAACTTCCAACTGATGATACTGCTACGCGAACAACCGAGGGGTTGTGAAAGTCACATATTGGTACCGCCACCACTGGATGGAGGAGCTTCTCAGAGCTTTGCAAGCAACATATGGTTCGGAAGTTGGGTTTGTAAACCGAACTGGTGTTGCTGAAGTGAAAATCGTCGATAGATGACCATAGATCTGTCGAATTCGTGAACCTCTACGACTGCGATTCGGCGATCTGCACAACGTAACGGTCTGAAGGACTTGCCCAATTGGCGACCATGAAATCATCCTTAGGCAAGATTTCTTGTACCATCGCAATTACAGGTAGACTAGAGCAGCGGAAGATTCGACGTCAGCATTCATGGAAAAAAACACACCTGTCTCTGATTGAGCGACCCACGATGTAGTGAAGGTTATGGGACTCAATAGAGGTGGAAGGAGCAGAGGAATTTGCAACAGTTGTAAAACACTAGCTGAGATCGCTGGACGTGGCTAAGAGATATCTGTGACGCGGAGCACAGGCATGACTAGTCTACGTGAAGGTGGTAAGCAGGAGAAATCATAGCAGTAGAAGCACCCACAACGACCTGAATACCTGATAAGTTTGCAACTAATCCAGAGGAATTTGCACTTGTTGAGGAGTTCAAAGGTGTTCTTCTTGACGAACCGCCTCGACGACTTCCTCCACAATGAAGCATCGATCGCCAGATAGACCTGCAGCCAGGTAGTAGGCCGATGGTGAAAGGGTCCTATCGGATGAGCAACCACAAGGTGAACGAACTAAGAAATTAGCTGGACGAGATGCTCGGGTATGGGTCCATCAGACCATCCATGTCACCCTATGCGATGTGTCCATCGGACAATCCAAAGGAATTTGCACCACTTGTTGAGGAGTTCAAAGGTGTTCTTCTTGAAGAACCGCCTCGAGGACTTCCTCCACAACGAAGCATCGATCACAAGATAGACCTGAAGCCGGCTAGTAGGGCGACGGTGAAAGGGTCCTATCGGATGAGCAACCACAAGGTGACCGGACTAAGAAATTAGCTGGACGAGATGCCCGGGTATGGGTCCATCAGACCATCCATGTCACCCTACGCGACACCTACATGTTTTGTGAAAAATATAACCAGAGAGATGTGGATGTGCGTGGACTACCAAGCATTAAACAAAATAAATTTCAAGAACCGCTACCCCCTTAAGCAGATGAACTTTTTGACCAACGCTACGAGGCTTGATTTTTCACAACAATCGACCCACATAACAACTATGATCAGAGCTGCGTACCTGATAAGGACATGGAGAAAACGGAGTATTGTGTTAGATATGGACAGGTGTTTAGGTTATGCCGTTTGGACTCACAAATGCTCCCACAATATTCATGGCGGCGAGAAACAACATTTTTCACCTGTAACTCAACGGCTCTGTTGTCGTGTGTCATGATGACATTCTGGTGTACAATTGCAACTCGGAGGAGCACAATGGACACCTCAAAAAAGTTCTTGAGTTTTTACAAAGAGAGAGATTATACAAAAAAAACTCTCAAAGTGCGACTTCGGTCCGTTCTTGGCTACATCATCAGCGATGGACGGTTCATCATGGACCCGAAAAAGGTCGAGGTGGTCGCTGATTGGCTGAAGCCGACCAATGTTTGGGACGTCTGTCTGCGACAAACTTCCTGCCACATCGGCAGGATTCCAGTGCCAGAGAAATATTCATGCGGTTGACATCCACTGCTGGGACTTCACCAGCATTTGGGAAATGTGTCAGACTCTTGCAAAGACCCAAGCAACCATGAAGTAAGCAACGGACCAACATCACAACGATGACGTATTCAGAGATGGCGTTTCCATCCTCCTCAGGTCCGTAATATCAAGCCTCGTGAACAAGACTTAACCAAACTCAAACACTGATGGTTGGGACCGTTTGAGATCAAGCGAATGCTAATTTTTGTTGCCGTTTGATTTCGATTGTCAGATAGCATGGCAATCCACCCAATCTTCCACATCAGCAAACTGGAGCATTATCGAGACCCCAGCAAGCGCTTTCTCGTCCGAGACGTCACTCCTCCACAACCTATCTAAGTGGAAGGAGATACGGAGTACAGACTCAAGACATCCTCGGACATCGACGTTGTGGAAAAATGATCGAGTTTCTGGTCAAGTGGCACAGCTATGACACCGCACATGATAGCTAGGAACCCTACGACAACCTCCGAGATGTCGATCATCTGATCGACAACTACTACTGTGGTCATACTACGGCCTACTTCTGCTAGCGTATTGGGACGTCACGGCTTGAAGGGGAGGGAAGTGTTACGTCCTTGACATACACGACTCCCTAAGCTCGGCGAATGGGCATTTTTGTCCTACATCCAATGTCTACGACACGTCGACCCCATGATGTTGACACCGATCAGCTGAGGGAATTTTGGCCACATGTCCTGACCTCTAGTTGTTTGCTTCCAAAGGTTTTGACACTTTTAGCCACTTTCGAGAAGGGTCGACACAAGTATCGTGAACTATATCGTTGTTGCAATAATGTTTGGTTGACTTCTCGAAGGCTGTACACTTTTTCAAAACCACGCCTTGATATTGTCGAACCCCCCCAACATATCGGTGGAGTTTCTCAAAGCGACCTCTCGCTACACGACATTGAACGTGGCGTTTGGCTCGAGCGCCGAAGACCCAGCGTATGCCTTATTGTGACCCTCCACATTGCATGTATGCGCTCGACTTGTTCGACACTTGGCTTCGAAGTACACCTACAAACTATCCAGTTGTCCCAATTCCTAGAATCGTCTTCTACTCCGCACCTCATCCCTGTGAACCATCAAGGTTTCAGTCGGTGTAACAACAATGTTGCACGAAACGCTTGACTGAAGTATTCATGACCCCAAGTTTGTCTCAATCTTGTTTCTCGGCTCTTGTAGTGAAGTGCTCAACGGTTCCCACACTTGTCATTGAAGTACACTTACTATTGATGATTTTTAATCTAGTTCCCCCAACTCCTTGAGTCGTACTTTGGTTCACAAGTTTGCCTTTTAAACTGCCTAAGTTTTGTTACGTCCTTGGCGTACACATCCCTGAACTCTGCGAGTAGGCATATCTGTCCTTACATTTGTGGCCCACCGTGCATCGACCTCACGATTTGTACGCCGTTCGGCCGAGGGCATTTTGGCTACTTGCCCTGACCCCCAGAGTGCGGTTCGAGACAATTCTAACAACTTCGACCACTTTCTCGACTGGTCGACAGAAGTGTCACGAACTGTATTGATGTTTCGATGTTGTTCGATGCACGTCTCGACAGCACTGGTGTAACGATTTTACAACGAATTACGCTACCGTTGCGCCAAAACTGGTTGTATTTTAGTGTTCGCACTGTTATGCAAGTACGGACTTATGCGCAGGGCGACTCTCGGACCGCGTCCTGTTACACTCCTCTCCCTCGGAACCCTTACACCGTCCTCGGTGCAGGCCAACCCTCCACGTCACGGGATGACCAGGCCCTACGTGGTCCTCTGTAATTGGCTCTGACACCCTCACGGTACGAGCCCAACTCCCACGGAGCAACCTGTCGTCTTGTAATTCGCCACGCTACAATCCCAACGGGCAGGCTTCCTCAACATGTGAGACCCATGTCTCGACGATGCTGCTCTCCCATGTGTACCCGCAGGCACCATGGTGTGAAGTCGAGGTGGTATTGTGCTTTAGGTCGGCCACGGGATCCGAACCCATGCACTCTGGCTCTACCAATACCAATATAACGATCTGCGCTACCGTTGCGCCAAAACGGGTTGTATTTTAGTGTTCGCTCCGTTATGCATGTACGGAATCGTGCGCAGGGCGACTCTCGGACCGCAACCTCCTACAACTGGACTTTTCTAAATTGCGCCTCGATATACTTGAAGCACCCCAGATCCTCGACGGAGCTTCTTGAAGTAGCCACTCACGAAGCAATCTCACACTCTAATAGTTCACAACGAACTGCGCTACCGTTGCGCCAAAACTGGTTGTATTTAGTGTTTGTACCGTTATTCATGTACGGAATCGTGCGTAGGGCGACCCTTAAACCGCATTCTGTTACACTCCTCCCTCTCGGAACTCTGACACCGTCCTCGGTGCAGGCCCGTCCTCCACTTGACGGGGTGACCAGGCCCTATGTGGTCTTCCGCAATTGGCGCTGACAC
This sequence comes from Penium margaritaceum, assembly GCA_023375785.1. Taxonomy (NCBI): domain Eukaryota; kingdom Viridiplantae; phylum Streptophyta; class Zygnematophyceae; order Desmidiales; family Peniaceae; genus Penium; species Penium margaritaceum. The sequence goes on along the minus strand of SZWC01017701.1, from coordinate 42,344 downwards.
CGTCACGGTGTGAGCCTAACTCCCATGGAGCAACATGTCGTCCTGTAGTTCGCCACACTACAGTCCCAACGGACAGGCTTTCTTCAACATGTGAGACCCATGTCTTGATGCTGCTGCTGATGGTGTGACATCGAGGTGGTATTGTGCTTCAGGGCCGCCACGGGATTCGAACCCATGCATTACGGCTCTAATACCAATGTAACGATTTACAACAAACTACGCTACCGTTGCTCCAAAACCGGTTGTATTTAGTGTTCGTATCGTTATTCATGTATGGAAGCGTGCGTAGGGCGACCCTCGGACCGCGCCCTGTTACACACCCGCGCTGCCTGGCGCGAGCGTCGAGGACCCGGCATATGCCTCATTATGATTCTCGTCATTGTATATACGTGCTTGACTTATTTGACACTTGCCATCGAAGCACACTTATTACTTGATACAAATCTATTTATTCCACTTCCTCAAATTGTCTACTGCTCCGCACCTCATGCCTGTGAACCACCCACATTCGGTTCGGCGTAACACGTTCCGCGCAACGTAACATCTGCATATCGCCCGGCGTAACTGTTACGCCGTGCGGAATGTAGGTGGTTCACTGGGATGAGGTACGGGACAAAAGACGATACGGGTGTTTTGCACAAATGGATAATTTGTATCTGAGAAACTGCTAGGAAGCTTCCTAGCCTTGCTGCTGCTGACGTGGCGACACTGTCCAGTCAGCTGACGCACTAGCAAGCAGGCAGGTGCAAGAAACAGCAAGGATCAGGCTAGGGAGACGCGCAAAGTCTCATAAGCTTCAATATCTTAGTAAATGCAGAGAGAAATGACAACTGACAGGTCGAGGGCATAAATACCTGCCGCGGCGCACGGCGGGTGTCGCACGCGGCAGTCCAAGAGCTGTCCTAAAACCGGCCCAAAACCACTGTTTTGGCCGTAACT
>SZWC01017701.1:0-13411 GCA_023375785.1 Penium margaritaceum | reverse complement strand
GCGCTGGGCGCAGGCGCAGGGAAGGGCGCACTGCGCGCAGGCGCAGGCGCAGGCTCACTGTGCGCAGGTACACTGGGCGCAGGCGCAGGAGCATGCGTACTTGGCGCAGGCGCACTGCGCGCAGGCGCAAGCGGAGGCGCACTGGGCGCAGGCGCAGGCGCAGGGGCTCTGGGCGCAGGTGCAGGCGCACAGGGCGCAGGCGCAGGCGCACTGGGAGCAGGCGCTAGCGCAGGCGCACTGGGCTCAGGCGCAGGCCCAGGCGCAGGCGCACTGGGCGCTGGCGCACTGGGCGCAAGCGCAGGCGCACTGGGCGCAGGTGCAGGCGCACCAGGTGGAGGCGCAGGCGCACTGGGCGCAGCCGCAGGTGCACTTGGCGCAGGCGCAGGCGCACTGGGCTCAGGCGCATAGGGCGCAGGCGCAGGCGCACAGGGCGCAGGCGCAGGCGCAAGCGCACTGGGTGCAGGCATAAGCGCAGGCGCACGGCGCGCAGGCGCAGGCACAGGTGCACTAGGCGTTGGCGCACTGGGCGCAGGCGCAATGGGCGCAGGCGCAGGCGCAGGCGCACTGGGCACAGGCGCAGGCGCAGGCGCAGGAGCACTGGGCGCAGGCGCAGGCGAAGGCGCACTGGGCACAGGCGCAGGTGCAGGCGCACTGGGCGCAGGCGCAGGCGCAGGCACACTGGGCGCAGGCGCAGGTGCACTTGGCGCAGGCGCAGGGGCACTGGGCGCAGGCGCAGGCGCACTGGGCGCAGGCGCAGGCGCAGGAACAGGTGCAGGCGCAGGGTCACTGGGCGCAGGCGCAGGTGCAGGCGCAGGCGAACTGGGTGCAGGCGCAGGTGCAGGCGCACTAGCCACAGGCGCACTGGGCGCAGGGGCCGGCGCAAGCACACTGGGCGCAGGCGCAGGCGCAGGCGCACTGGGTGCAGGCGCAGGCGCAGGCGCACTGGGCGCAGGCGCACTGGGCGCAGGCGCAGGCGCAGGCGCACTGGGCGCAGGCGCAGGCGCAGGCGCACTGGGTGCAGGCGCAGGCGCAGGCGCACTGGGCGCAGGTGTAAGCTCAGGCCCACTGGGCACAGGCGCAGGTGCAGGCGCAGGCGCAGGCGCAGGCGAACTGGGCGCAGGCGCTGGCGCAGGCGCACTGGGCGCAGGCGCAGGCATTGGGTGCAGGCTCAGGCGGAGGCCCACTGGGCGCAGGTGCAGGCGCAGGCGCACTGGGCGCTGGCGTAGGCGCAGGCGCACTGGGCGCAGGCGAAGGCGTAGGGGCAGGCGCAGGCGCAGGCGCAGGCGTACTGGGCGCAGGCGTAGGCGCAGGCGCACACGCAGGCCCAGGCGCTGGCGCACTGGGTGCAGGCGCAGGCACACTGGGCGCAGGCGCAGGCGCACTGGGCGCAGGCGCAGGCGCAGGGGCTCTGGGCGCAGGTGCAGGCGCACAGGGCACAGGCGCAGGCGCACTGGGAGCAGGCGCAGGCGCAGGCGCAGGCGCACTGGGCGCAGGTACAGGCGCAGGCGCACTGGGCGCAGGCGCAGGCGCAGGCGTACTGGGCGCAGGTGCAGGCGCACTGGGCGCAGGCGCACTGGGCGCAGGCGCACTGGGCGCAGGCGCAGGCGCAATGGGCGCAGGCGCAGGCACAGGCGCACTGGGCGCAGGCACAGGCGCAGGCGCACTGGCCGCAGGCGCAGGGAAGGGCACACTGCGCGCAGGCGCAGGCGCACTTGGCGCAGGTACAGTGGGCACAGGCGCAGGCGCAGGCGTACTTGGCGCAGGCGCATTAGGCGCAGGCGCAAGCGCAGGCGCACTGGGCGCAGGCGCAGGCATTGGGTGCAGGCGCAGGCGGAGGCCCACTGTGCGCAGGTGCAGGCGCAGGCGCACTGGGCGCTGGCGCAGGCGCAGGCGAACTGGGCGCAGGCGCACACGCAGGCCCAGGCACTGGCGCACTGGGTGCAGGCGCAGCCACACTGGGCGCAGGCGCAGGCGCAGGTGCACTGGGCGCAGGCGCAGGCGCACTGGGCGCAGGCGCAGGCGCAGGGGCTCTGGGCGCAGGTGCAGGCGCACAGGGCGCAGGCGCAGGCGCACTGGGAGCAGGCGCAGGCGCAGGCGCAGGCGCACTGGGCTCAGGCGCAGGTGCAGGCGCAGGCGCACTGGGTGCAGGGGGAGGCGCAGCTGCACTGGGCGCAGGCACAGGCACTGGTGCACTGGGCGCAGGCGCAGGCGCACTGGGCGCAGGCGCAGGCGCAGGCGCACTGGGTGCAGGCGCAGGCAGAGGCGCAGGCGCATTTGGCGCAGGCGCATTTGGCGCAGGCGCAGGCGCAGGCGCATTGGGAGCAGGTGCGGGCGCAGGCGCACTGGGTGCAGGTGGAGGCGCAGGCGCAGGCGCACTGGGCGCAGGCGCAGGCAAAGGCACACTGGGGGCAGGCGCAGGCGCAGGCGCACTGGGCGCAGGTGCAGGCGCAGGCGCACTGGGCGCAGGCGCATTGGGCGCACACGCACAGGGTGCAGGCGCAGGCGCCAGTGCACTGGGCGCAGGCGCAGGCGCAGGCGCACTGGGCACAGGCGCACTAGGCGCAGGCGCACTGGGTGCAGGCGCAGGCGCAGGTGCAGGCGCAGGCGCAGGCGCACTGGGCGCAGGCGGAGGCGCAGGGGTACTGGGCGCAGGAGCAGGCGCAGGCGCAGGCGCAGGCGCATTGGGCGCAGGCACAGTAAGGCGCACTGGGCGCAGGCGCAGGCGCATGCGCAGGCACACTTGGCACAGACGCAGGTGCAGATGCACTGGGCGCAGGCGCAGGCACAGGCGCACTCAGCGCAGGCGCAAGCGCAGTGGGTGCAGGCGCAGGCGCAGTGGGTGCAGGCGCAGGCGCAGTGGGTGCAGGCGCAGGCGCAGTGGGTGCAGGTCCTGGCGGAGGCGCAGGCGCACTGGGGGCAGGCGCAGGCGCAGGCGCACTGGGCGCAGGCGCAGGCCCAGGCGCATTGGGCGCAGGCACAGGCGCACTGGGCGCAGGCGCAGGCGCAGGCGCACTGGGCGCAGGCGCAGGCGCACTGGGCGCAGGCGCAGGTGCACTGGGCGTAGGCGCAGGCGCAGGCGCACTGGGCGCAGGCGCAGGCGCAGGCGCAGGCGCACTGGGCGCAGGCGCAGGCACAGGCGCACTGGGTGCAGGCGCAGGCGTAGGCACAGTGGCCGCAGGCGCAGGCATGGGCGCACTGGGGGTTGGCGCACTGGGCTCAGGCGCAGGCGCAGGCACACTGGGCGCAGGGGCAGGCGCAGGCGCACTGGGCGCAAGCGCAGGCGCAGGCGCACTGGGTGCAGGCGCAGGCGCAGGCGCAGGTGCACTGCGCGCAGGCGCAGGTGCACTGCGCGCAGGCGCAGGTGCAGGCGCACTGGGTGCAGGCACAGGCGCAGGCGCACTGGGCGGCGCACTGGGCGCAGGCGCAGGCGCAGGCACAGGCGCACTGGGCGCAGGCGCAGGCGCAGCCGCACTGGCTGCAGGCGCAGGCGCAGGCGCACTGGGTGCAGGCGCAGGGGCACTGGGCGCAGGCACAGGCGCATGCGCAGGCGCAGGTACTCTGGGTGCAGCTGCAGGCGCAGGCGCATGCGCAGACGCACTGGGCGCAGGTGCAGGCGCAGGTGCACTGGGCAAATGTGCAGGCGCAGGCGCACTGGGCGCAGGCGCAGGCGCACTGGGCGCAGGCGCAGGTGCACTAGGCGCAGGTGCAGGCGCAGGTGCACTAGGCGCAGGCGCAGGCGCAGGGGCACTGGGCGCAGGCGCAGGCGCAGGCGCACTGGACGCAGGCGCAGGCGCAGGTGCACTGGGCACAGGCACAGGGGCAGGCGCAAGCGCACTGGGCGTATGCGCAGGCGCAGTTGCACTGGGCGCAGACGCAGGCACAGGCGCACTGGGCGCAGGCGTAGGTCAAGGCGCACAGGGCGCAGGCGCAGGCGCTGGCGCTCTGGGCGCAGGTGCAGGTGCAGGCGCAGGTGCAGGCGCAACGGGTGAAGGCGAAGGCGCACTGGGCGCAGCCGCAGGTCCACTGGGCGCAGGCGCAGGCGCACTGGGCTGAGGCGCACTGGGCGCAGGCCCACAGGGCGCAGGCGCAGGCGCAAGCGCACTGGGTGCAGGCGTAGGCGCAGGCGCACGGCGCGCAGGCGCAGGCACAGGTGCACTGGGCGTTGGCGCACTGGGCGCAGGCGCAATGGGCGCAGGCGCAGGCGCAGGTGCACTGGGCGCAGGCGCACTGGGCACAGGCGCAGGCGCAGGCGCAGGAGCACTGGACGCAGGCGCAGGCGCAGGCGCAGGCACACTGGGCGCAGGCGCAGGCGCACTGGGCGCAGGTGCAGGCGCACTGGGCGCAGGCGCAGGCGCAGGCGCAGGGTCACTGGGCGCAGGCGCAGGTGCAGGCGCAGGCGCACTGGGCGCAGGCGCAGGTGCAGGCGCACTAGGCGCAGGCGCGCTGGGCGCAGGGGCAGGCGCAGGCACACTGGGCGCAGGCGCACTGGGTGCAGGCGCAGGCGCAGTCGCACTGGGCGCAGGCGCAGGCGCAGGCGCACTGGGCGCAGGCGCAGGCGCTCTGGGCGCAGGTGTAAGCTCAGGCTCACTGGGCGCAGGCGCAGATGCAGGCGCATTGGGCGCAGGCGCACTGGGCGCAGGCGCAGGCGCAGGCGCAAGCGAACTGGGCGCAGGCGCACTGGGCGCAGGCGCAGGCGCAGGCGCAGGCACACTAGGCACAGGCGCGAGCACAGGAGCACTTGGCGCAGGCGCACTGGGCGCAGGCGCAGGGGCAGGTGCAGGCGCATTGGGCGCAGGCGCAGGCGCAGGCGCAGGCGCACTGGGCGCAAGGGCAGGCACAGGCGCACTGGGCGCAGGCGCAGGCGCAGGCACACTGGGCGCAGGCGCAGGCGCAGGCGCACTGGGCGCGGACGCAGGCACACTGGGCGCAGGCGCAGGCGCAGGCGCAGGCGCAGGTGCACTGGGCGCAGGCGCAGGCACAGGCACACTGGGCGCAGGCGCAGGTCGAGGCGCAGGCACAGGCACAGGCACACTGGGCGCAGGCGCAGGTCGAGGCGCACTGGGCGCAGGCGCAGGCGCAGGCGCTCTGGGCGCAGGTGCAGGTGCAGGCGCAGGTGCAGGCGCACCGGGTGAAGGCGCAGGCGCACTGGGCGCAGCCGCACGTGCACTGGGCGCAGGCGCAGGCGCACTGGGCTCAGGCGCACTGGGCGCAGGCGCAGGCGCACAGGGCGCAGGCGCAGGCGCAAGCGCACTGGGTGCAGGCGTAGGCGCAGGCGCAGGCACAGGTGCACTGGGCGTTGGCGCACTGGGCGCAGGCGCACTGGGCGCAGACGCACTGGGCACAGGCGCACTGGGCGCAGGCGCAGGCGCAGGCGCACTGGGCGCAGGCGGAGGCGCAGGCGCAGGCACACTGGGCGCAGGCGCAGGCGCACTGGGCGCAGGCGCAGGCGCACTGGGCGCAGGCGCAGGCGCAGGCGCACTGGGCGCAGGCGCAGGCGCAGGCACACTGGGCGCAGGCGCAGGCGCACTGGGTGCAGGCGCAGGCGCACTGGGCGCAGGCGCAGGCGCAGGCGCAGGGTCACTGGGCGCAGGCGCAGGTGCAGGCGCAGGCGCACTGGGCGCAGGCGCAGGTGCAGGCGCACTAGGCGCAGGCGCACTGGGCGCAGTGGCAGGCGCAGGCACACTGGGCGCAGGCGCAGGCACACTTGGTGAAGGCGCAGGCGCAGGCGCAGTGGGCGCAGGCGCACTGGGCGCAGTCGCAGGCGCAGGCGCACTGGGCGCAGGTGTAAGCTCAGGCTCACTGGGCGCAGGCGCAGGTGCAGGCGCACTGGGAGCAGGTGCAGGCGCACTGGGCGCAGGCGCAGGCGCAGGCGAACTGGGCGCAGGCGCTGGCGCAGGCGCACTGGGCGCAGGCGCACTGGGCGCAGGCGCAGGCGCAGGCGCAGGCGCAGGCGCAGGCACACTGGACACAGGCGCGAGCACAGGAGCACCTGGCGCAGGCGCACTGGGCGCAGGCGCAGGCGCAGGTGCAGGCGCATTGGGTGCAGGCGCAGGCGCAGGCGCACTGGGCGCAAGGGCAGGCACAGGCGCACTGGGCGCAGGCGCAGGCGCAGGCGCACTGGGCGCAGGCGCAGGCGCAGGCGCACTGGGCGCAGGCGCAGGCGCAGGTGCACTGGGCGCAGGCGCAGGCGCAGGCGCAGGCGCAGGCGCATTGGGCGCAGGCGCAGGTGCAGGCACCCTGGGCGCAGGCGCAGGCGCAGGCGCCCTTGGTGCAGGCGCAGGTGCAGGCGCAGGCTCATTGGGTGCAGGCGCAGGCGCAGGCGCACTGGGTGCAGGCGCAGGTGGACTGGGCGCTGGTGCACTGGGCGCAGGTGCACTGCGCTCAGGCGCAGGCGCAGGCCCACTGGGCACAAGCGCAGGCGCATGCGCACTGGGCGCAGGCGCAGGCGCAGGCGCATTGGGTGCAGGCGCAGGTGCAGGCGCACTGGTCGCAGGTGCAGGCGCAGGCGCACTGGGCGCAGTCGCAAGCGCAGGCGCACAAGGCGCAGGCGCAGGCGCAGGCGCACTGGGTGCTGACGCAGGCGCAGGCGCAGGCGCACTGGGCGCAGGCGCAGTCGCAGGCGCACTGGGCGCAGGCGCAGGCACAGGCGCAGGCGCACTGGGCGCAGGCGCAGGTGCAGGTGCACTGGGTGCAGGCGCAAGCGCAGGCGCACCAGGCGCAGGCACACTGGGTGCTGTCCCAGGCGCAGGTGCAGGCGCACTGGGCGGAGGTGCAGGTGCAGGTGCAGGTGCAGGCGCACTGGGCGCAGGCGCAGGTGCAGGCGCAGGCGCAGACACTCTGGGTGCAGGCGCAGGTGCAGGCGCACTGGGCGCAGGCGTAGGCGCAGGCTCACTGGGCGCATGCGCAGGCACAGGCGCACTAGGCGCAGTTGCAGGCGCAGGCGCAGGCGCACTGGGCGTAGGCGCAGGCGCAGGCGCACTGGGTGCAGGCGTAGGTGCAGGCTCTCTGGGCGCAGGCGCAGGCTCAAGCGCACTGGGCAGAGGCGCAGGCGCAGGCGAACTGGGCGCGGGCGCAGGCGCAGGCGCAGGCGCACTGGGCGCGGGCGCAGGCGCAGGTGCAGGCGTACTGGGCGCAGTCGCAGGCGCAGGTGCAGGCGCACTGGGCGCAGGCGCAGGCGCAGGCGCACTGGGCACAGGTGCAGGCGCAGGCGCACTGGGCGCGAGTGCAGGCACTGGCGCACTGGGCGCAGGCGCACTGGGCTTAGGCTTAGGCGCAGGCGCAGGCGCAGTTGCAAGTGCACTGGGCGAAGGCGCAGGTGGAGGCGATCTGGGCGCAGGCGCACTGGGCGCAGGCACAGGCGCAGGCGCAGGCGCACTGGGCGCAGGCGCAGGCGCAGGCGCACTGGGCGCAGGCCAGGCGTAAGCGCAGGCGCACTGGGCGCAGGTGCAGGCGCAGGCGCAGGCGCACTGGGTGCAGGCGCAGGCGCAGGCGCACTGGGTGCAGTCGCAGGTGCAGGTGCAGGTGCAGGCGCACTGGGCGCAGGCGCACTGGGTGCAGGCGCAGGTGCAGGTGCAGGTGCAGGTGCAGGCGCAGGCGCAGGCGCACTGGACGCAGGCTCAGGCGCAGGCGCAGGCGCAGGGGGCGCAGGCGCAGGTGTTGGCGCACTAGGCGCAGGCGCAGGCGGAGGCGCACTGGGCACAGGCGCAAACGCAGGCGCACCAGGCGCATGAACACTGGGCGCAGGTGCAGGCGCACTGGGCGCAGGCGCAGGCGCAGGTGCAGGCGCACTGGGCGCAGGCGCAGGCCCAAGCGCACTGGGCGCAGGCGCAGGCGCGGGCGCACTGGGCGCAGGCGCAGGCGCACTGGGCGCAGGTGCAGGCGCAGGTGCAGGAATGGGCGCAGGCGCAGGTGCAGGCGCACTGGGGGCAGGCGCAGGTGCAGGCGCACTGGGTGCAGGCGCAGGCGCAGGCTCTCTGGGTGCAGGCGCAGGCGCAGGCGTACTGGCCGCAGGCGCAGGCGCAGGCACACTGGGTGCAGGCGCAGGCGCAGGCGCACTGGGCGCAAGCGCAGGCGCAGGTGCAGGCCCACTGGGCGCAGGCGCAGGCGCAGGTGCACTGGGTGCAGGCGCAGGTGCAGGCGCACTGGGCGCAAGCGCAGGCGCAAGCACACTGGGCGGAGGCGCAGGCACAGGCACACTGGGCGCAGGTGCAGGCGCAGGCGCACTGGCACAGGCGTAGGCGCAGGGAAGGGCGCACTGGGCGCAGGCGCAGGCGCAGGTGCACTGGGCGCAGGCGCAGGGCGCAGGCGTAGGCGCAGGCGCACTGGGCGCAGGCGCAGGGCGTGAAAGTGCGTGTAAGGGTGTATAAGGTCGAGGAAGGGCGGGCAACTTTCTGCCAGGATTTGTATGATCGTGTGAAGGTCGTGTAAGGTTGTGTACGGCCGAGTCAGGATGTGTAAGGGTTTGTAAGGGTGTGTTGAATCATGTAAGATCGTGTAAGATCGTGTAAGGGCGTGGAATGTTGTGTATCATATTTTTAGGTTGTGTACGGTCGTGGTAGGCCGTCTAAGGTCTTGTAAGGGCGTGTAAGGTCGTGTAAGGGCGTGAAAGGGCTTGTAAGGTTGTGTAAGGGCGTGTAAGGTCGTGCACGGTTGTGAAAGAGCGTGTTAGGTCGTTTAAGGTTGTGAAAGGGCGTGTAAGGTTGTGTAAGGGCGTGTAAGGGCATGTAACGTCGTGTCAGAATCTCTTTGTTATGGTGTCTCATTGTGATGCTGCAAGTTCTGAGTTGCTTTTGAAATCGAATTAAAGAGTGCTGTTTCTTGCATTTTGTGTCTCTGTGTCGGTGCACATAAGACAATGAGTGTGAAGCTCCATAGAAATGACAAAACCGCAGAGCTGCGGGCAGATTCTTGTCGGACACCCGAATGCGATTGCGGTGCACTGCCATTTCACGTGAGAACGGTTGCAGAGTACACGGCCGAGGTTCTGCACGAGCCGTCGCGTATCTGTAGCCTGTTGTGCTTGGGTTGGTGTTGTGTTGCGCTTCTACACGAGCTCCATCTTTTTTTTTTCTTGTTGCATGACATGGCAAACTTCCTGCGTGCGGCGATGGAGGCACAGGTGGAGTTTTCATCTCTGGCTCACTTTGTAGAATGTTTCCAGACAGGATGAACCTCCTGCGACAGTGCCAAGCTGTCATTCTTGGCACTACCACATTATCTGGATCTGTTTGGGCTTTGTGCAACAATGAGAGCCCAGTCCAGCGACAGGGGTTGAGTGGTCACTAGGAATGCACTTCCATAGTCCGGTGGCTGTCTTCTGCACTTGTTTGTCTGTCATGTGCCCAACAGGATCTTGACCTTTACTTGTTGCGCTTGTTTGTCTGTCATGTGCCCAACAGGATCTTGACCTTTACTCGCTGTACTCGTTTGTCTGTCATGTGCCCAACAGGATCTTGACCTTTACTCGTCGTACGCGACGATGGAGGCACACGCCGGCAACGTGGGCGCAGCACGCCGCGTGCTCGACACTGTTCTGCAGTCGTTGCCTGCCATGCCTCCGGTGTGTGTGAGAGGGTGGCTTCACCTCATGCCTACGGTGTGTGTGAGAGGGTGGCTTTACCTCATGCCTCCGGTGTGTGTGAGAGGGTGGCTTTACCTCATGCCTACGGTGTGTGTGAGAGGGTGGCTTTACCTCATGCCTTCAGTGTGTGTGAGAGGGTGGCTTCACCTCATGCCTACGGTGTGTGTGAGAGGGTGGCTTTGCCTCATGCCTTCGGTGTGTGTGAGAGGGTGGCTTTACCTCATGCCTTCGGTGTGTGTGAGAGGGTGGCTTTGCCTCATGCCTTCGGTGTGTGTGAGAGGGTGGCTTCACCTCATCCCTTCAATATGTCTGCGTATGGTGTGAATGAATGGTTTCACTTCAAGCCTCCAGTATCTCTGTGTATGGTGCGAATGGCTTTTCCTCATGTGTTCAATGATCCTCAGGAGAGGACCTTGCCTCCAGCAAGTCTCTCAAGCCTCTTCTCCTTACCCTGCTATCCTCCTCTCTGCATCCTGTCCTCACTCTTCCGTCTCACCATTCCTCTCTGTTGACTGCACCTTCTTCACGAACTTGCGTGGAAAGATCGGCAACTTGCGTGAACCCCCTCTTCCCTTCTCCCTTTTCCTCCCTCCCTCACTCCCTCAGGATTCTGCTGCTGCTGCTGCTGCTGCTTCTGCTGATTCTGCTGCGCCTACTGCTGCTGCTGCTGCTGCTGCTGTTGCTGCTGCGCGAACCACCTACACCACCATGGAAATGAGCAGGACGAGGCAGCGGCGGCTCCGCACGTGGTGCTGCGTTATGTGTGGATGGAGGCTGAAGAGGCATTGCGGCAGCTGCAGAAACGCCTCGAGGCCAGCAGTGCAGGACAGCCGGATGGGGTGGACGACTCTGCACGAGGTCTGGTTGGGGACCCCGGCTCTCCTCTCGTGCGAGTACTTCGAAGGACTGCCACAACTCCTGCTTCTACTGTTGCTGCTACTGCTGCTGCTGCTTCTGCTGCTGCTGTGGCATTGGGAGCAGCAGCAGAAGGAAGAGGAGGGGCTCAAGCAGAAGCAGAAGGAGCAGCAGCAGCAGAGTCAGAAGCACGTTCATCTGCACTACGGTTGCTCACGTGCCTTGGTGCAGGCACCCCTTTTTCCCCTCCAAGCGACCCACCTCCTGGTGAAGAGCAAGGCAAGGATGTAAACGCTGCCCCAGCTGTCAAAGCTGCTGCAGCATTTGCTGCGGCCGTTGCCGCAAAAGCTGGGTTCCAGGAAAAGTTGCAACTGCTCAGGAGAAAGGCCCGAGGGGGGGTCGCGATTGGTGGGAAGCTGGCGGTGAGTGGAGACGACGTCGCCATGGTGCAGTGCGCTGCTTTGTTTGAGATCGTAACGGCGGCAACAGCATCGGTAGTGGCAGCGGCGGCGGCACAAGCGGCAGGGGACGGTCGCGAGGGGGGCAGATGGAGGGCCCAAGATGGGTGCGAGGCAGCGCAGGCGGTGTATGAAGGCTGCGTTGCGATGGCTTTGCCAGGTGAGGGAGTTGTGAGTGAGTATGGAAGTGAGTTGTGAGTGAGTCTGGCAGTGAGTTGTGAGTGAGTATGGTAGTGAGTTGTGAGTGAGTATGGCATTGAGTTGTGAGTGAGTATGGAAGTGAGTTGTGAGTGAGTATGGCAGTGAGTTGTGAGTGAGTATGGTAGTGAGTTGTGAGTGAGTATGGCACTGGAGGTGTATGCTATGGGATGATTTCACTGTGGCTCGTTCTGCAAAGAGAGAGAGAGAGAGAGAGTCTACCTCTCATGCCAGTGCGCTTCAGAACAGCCGGTGTTGTGAAGTCTGTGCTGTCGTCGCACGGCCCAACGGTGCATGGGTGAGGTGAGGGTGTACTGTGTCAGTGTGCAACGCGAGAGGGACGTTCAGATCCAGTCAAGCGGAGTGAAAACCAAATCGTCTCGAATCATTCTTCTTGGCTCTAGACACCAGCTAGGACGTTCAGATTTGCTTGCCACCATAGAGAGTCAGTGATGGAGAGGAGGAGATTTTGCCCTGAATTGCTTTGCCGTGTAGTAGCAGTGGGTAGGTGAGCCAGGACTCGTGGGATACCGCAGCAGGAGACGTCACAGACGGGCCAGTGGCAGCTGCGCACTGGCTGGCGGAACGAAAAGGAGAGGAGACCCTCAGCAAAGGGCAATGCAGTGTAGGGCTCGTTCCCCTCTACGCTTTTCCCTCTCTCTTATCACCTCAAGCAAGTGTCGGCATGGTTTTCTCTCCGTTTTTTTTTGTTGCAGAGAGGCGGCGGCAGAGCTACGAGATGGAGCGTGTGTGGGAGTGCTACGCGGAACTGATGCTCAGCTGCACGCCTGGTGGGTGGGGTTCTGTCGCCTGCTCACACTTTTTTCTGTTTTTTTTTTTCCTCTTCACTCTTTTCGCTACCTGTTTTTGGGGGTAGAATCTCGTCTGCTGGCTCAAGACCACCAGACTTGGCGGCATGCAGGACACAAGAGAGTGCAAAGACAGAGGAAGTAAAGTTGCGGATGGGNGGCGGCAGAGCTACGAGATGGAGCGTGTGTGGGAGTGCTACGCGGAACTGATGCTCAGCTGCACGCCTGGTGGGTGGGGTTCTGTCGCCTGCTCACACTTTTTTCTGTTTTTTTTTTTCCTCTTCACTCTTTTCGCTACCTGTTTTTGGGGGTAGAATCTCGTCTGCTGGCTCAAGACCACCAGACTTGGCGGCATGCAGGACACAAGAGAGTGCAAAGACAGAGGAAGTAAAGTTGCGGATGGGCCACCACCCCCAGCAGCAGCAGAATCTGTGTGCGATCGTCAAAGCAAGGGCGCTTTAGCTGCCACGCCCGGCACAACTGTGTGCAGAAAAGTGAAAGGTGAACCCCGGTTGCCACAGGAGGCGCACCCCTGGTGGTCCTCCCAGGGAGCACCGCCAGGGCGCCACTGTCCCTTGGAGCGAGGGTGGCTTTTGGAGCAAGGGTGGCTTTTGGAGCGAGGGCGGCTTTTCGAGCGAGGGTGGCTTTTGGGGTGAGTCGCTTCGGAAGACCCACAAAGGCACTGCATGAACAACATGCACATTGTGTACCGGTTGCTGTACTTTCCAGTGGTCCGACTGAGCCTGTGGGGGCCCTGACTGACCTCTGCTGAGGCTTTGACCTACGGCTGCTGCTGTTGCTCTGTCCACTGCGAAGCGTACGCAGCACAGGTACGAGTCATCGTTGCCAGCGAGTCAGAAGATATTAGAAGGAAGCTTCTCTTCTCAAAAGTCAAAACTAGTTTTGGCTCAAAAGTCAAAAGAAGCAGTTGCTGCTCCCCCTGTGCCAGCACCCTTGTGCTCTTGCCAAAGATGTGCAAAGACTGCACACTGCAGCCAAAAGCCTGCAATACATTGCAGACCGGTGCAAATCGGTTGCAACGTCGCAAAGTGGTTGCAACTTGGTGTGGACTGGTTGCAAATTGGTGTGGACTGGTTGCAAATTGGTGTGGACTGGTTGAAATTGGTGTGGACTGGTTGAAATTGGTGTGGACTGGTTGCAACTTGATGTGGACTGGTTGCCGTTGGGTATGCACTGGCCACAAAGCAGTGCACAATGGTAGCGAACTGGCGTGAACTTCTACGAGCTCGTTGTTCATTGCATCAGATTGGTTGCGGACTTGTTGTGAACACGTTGTGAACTGGTTGGCACATGGGTGCGAGCTGGTTGCAAACAGCCGTGGGCCTCCTCTATCTTTCTGCCACAAGGAGGACGAAGTGGACGTAGCCGTGTCCTTCCTTCCATCCACGCACGCACACACGCAAGCACGCACGCACGCACGCACGCACGCACGCACGCACGCACGCACGCACGCACGCACGCACGCACGCAAGCACGCACGCACGCACGCA
>SZWC01017700.1:12211-46510 GCA_023375785.1 Penium margaritaceum | reverse complement strand
TCCTCGTCCCCTAGTCCGCCACGTGCGCGCACCCTACCTGAAGAAGCCGATGGAGCCGATGGAGCAGATGGAGCCGTCCGATGGTCGTGTCCCTGTTGTACCTGTGCGCCCTGCAAGACCACGCGCTAGTCGGTCTTGGAAGCGTGCCTTAGAACCAGAAGTGTGGGCCCATAACCCTTTGTCAATGCGCCGGATAGCAACGGTCTAGAAAACGGGTCCCGACATGGGAGGCCGCCAACCGCTCTTGGTATTGCAACCAAGATAACATATCACCCTCGAACGAGGGATCCACACTTTAGGTTCGTTTGGTTTGCAACCTCACGAAGTCCGCATGTTGGTCTTTAGTGTCTACCTTTGGTTGGACACTCTGTGAGGAGTCTCAAAGGCAAGAACTGTAAATGGATGCATGCAAGGTACAGGCTTTTATACTTGCAGAGCTTTGCTAAAGCTTCTGCTTGTAGTGGCTCCACTGGAGCCAACCTCATCCTACATTCCTACTTGGCGCGTCCTTAGACCGCCAAGTGTCATCCTCAAGGCAGGCTCTAGTAAGCTTCCTAGAAGCTTCCTGTCCCAGTTTTGGCCACAAAGAAAATTGCGGCCGTCGCGGGGTTTGAACCCGCGACCTCTGGTTTGAGACTCCGGTGCCTAATCAACCAAGCCAAAAAGGTATGGTTCCTATGATGAGCCACAGGGGACATACCCATTATGGGCAGTGCATTCCTGGCCCATCTCAGAACAGACCAAGGGGACATACTCCATAGAGCAGTGCATGCCTTGTCTGTATGTGTAGCTAGCCAGCTAGGCAGTGGACAAGGTGCACACTATTTCAACATCTCCCAGTCATGCTGAGCGACTAGGCTGAGAAGAGCCCTGGCTGTGGTGTAACGACCGACTGGGGCAAAGGTCTCGTCAAATTCAACACCAGGGATCTGAGAGAACCCTTTGGTGGTGAGACGAACCTTGTACAATTCAACTGTGTTGTATGGGTTCAGCTTACGACGGTACACCCACTTGGCAACAACTGCCTTGCAACCCGGTGGGAGGTCAACAAGCTCATACATGCCGTGATCAGACAGAGCATCGAGTTCAG
Source organism: Penium margaritaceum (assembly GCA_023375785.1). Lineage (NCBI taxonomy): Eukaryota > Viridiplantae > Streptophyta > Zygnematophyceae > Desmidiales > Peniaceae > Penium > Penium margaritaceum. The sequence goes on along the minus strand of SZWC01017700.1, from coordinate 45,420 downwards.
CCTTCATGGCCTGCTCCCATAGCGGCGAGTCAGAGGCAGTACGGGCTGCCTGCACAGTCTATGGTTCGGGAGGAAGAGGAGAAAGGCCGGCGGCAGCAAAGCACGAGGCAACATACCCGGCTACAGAAGAGGACACGGCTGAGTGGAACTCCTGTTCGACAAGAGAGTAGCCAAGTGCGGTGCTGGGGTGTATGATAGACACTGCTGCAGACAGGCCAGTGGTGGTGAGGCCAAGAGCACGAAGACCCGGGTCACCAGAGACAACAGGGTGAGGCTGAGAGGGAAGAGCCCGTAGGCGCCCACCGAGCGTGTAGGATGAGACTGGGGGAATGGATGGAACACGCGCAGAAGAGGAGGGAGCAGCGCGGCGAGTCGGCTCAGGCGGAGAGGAGGTGTCAAGAGGTGGCTCTGAGACAACAGTAGGAGGCGGTGAGATGGGGCCAAGAGTGGGAGAAGAGGACGAGATGGCAGGGGAGCCGGTAGGGGAGCCAGAGGAACGACTGGATGAGGCCACGGGAGCCGTGGAGGGTGATAGCGCCGGTGAGGGGAACGTGGACAAGGGAGAGCTCTGCTCGGCAGAGGAGGAGTTAGAGGGGACCGAGGGATGCACCGAGGGGAGAACAGCAGGCCCAGAGGGCAGAGGTCCACCCCCACCCCGAAGAGGGGGAGAAAGGGACCCACCAAAGCGGGGAGTGTTGCGCTCAAAAAGGTGTTCAAAGAAGAGAGCGTCACGAGACTCAATGACATGGCAGCGCGAAGGATCCTAGAAGCACCACGCCTTGGAGAAGGGAGAGACACCAAGAAAGATACACAGGCGACCACGAGGGGACACCTTACCGTCACGTTGGTCGGCGGGCATCCAGACGGATGCAAGACAGCCCCAAACGCGGGCAAGACGGAGGTCCGCACGCTGGCCAATCCACCGCTCAAAGGGAGTGACAGTGTGGGGAAGGGGCCCATGCGGGATGCGGTTCCAGACCCAAGTCATGTAGGACATAGCTTCAAAGGCGAAGAGAGGAGACTGACTAGAGGCAGAGAGGAGAGAACGGACACCGTCAGCAAGAGTGCGGTTCCAGCGTTCAGACACACCTTTTTTTATGGCGTGTAGGGTGCAGAGGAATCAAGCCGGACACCACGGGACTCAAGAAAGCGAGACGTGGGACCATAGAACTCACCACCACGGTCGCTGCGAAACACGCGCAAGGACCGAAGACAAGCGCGTTCGGCCTGTGGAAGCCAGGACTCAAGGACGTCGGTGACCTCACTCTTGTGGCGCAGGGCAAAAACCCAACGGTAGCGGGAGTGGTCATCAGTGACGTAACGGCCAAGGCCACCAAGAAAGTCCTGGGGAAACGGGCCCATGACGTCGGCATGCACCAGATCAACTGGGTGCGAGGTGGTGGATTCAGAGGTGGAGAATGGTGAGCGGTGCATTTTGCCACTGGCACAGTCAAGGCAAGTGGACGTGCAGGGAGGAGAGAAAGTGGCAGGGTCAAGGACGTGTGCAGGCTAAAGGCGAAGAAGGCGCTAGATTGCGGCACTGTGAATGTGACAGAGGGGCCGATGCAGGAGATCAGCATGATCAGGGGACAGCAAAGGAGCGACATGAACAAAAGCAGAGGCAGCGGAATGTGAGGGAAAAGTGAGCGGCACACGGAACAAGCAATCACAGCGCACACCACGCAGCATGACACGGCCAGAAGAGCGGAGAGAGACGGAGGCAACGCCGCGGCTGGACGAGAAGTCCATGCCCTGATCGTCAAGGGTGGTCACAGAGAGGAGGCTAATCTCAAGGTCAGGGACATACAAGACGTCGGGGAGGTAGACAGTGCCCCCGGGGCCAACAAAGCGGACGACACCAACACCTTGAACAGGGAGAAGCCGGCTGGTGCCAGTTCGTACAGAATGCACAGACTGAACGGGCCCGAGGAACAAAAAGGAGGAACGACAAGAGGTCATGTGATGTGTGGCCCCGGAATCAATGATCCAGAGGCCAGGTGAGGCACGAGTGGAGGGAAGAACCAAACGGACAGCAACTGTGCCACGGAGGGAGGAAGGAGAGGGATGACCAAGACGTGAGGGGAACGTGTGAGACTGCCAGTTTTCAATCCAAGCACGATCATTAGGCAACTCCCCTTGCACACCACCAGAGGCAGATCCACGGAGGGTAAGATCCAACTCACAAGACGACACACGGGACTGGCCACTCATACTCTCACCTCCCTGAGAGCGAAGATGGAGAAGTTCTGCCAGCCGACGCTCAAGAGTGCGCTCCTCGTCTCGGCGATCAAAGGAACGCTCGGAGGAGCGATCAGATGAGCGGTCGGAGTAGTGGCCACCTTCACGAGCCCAGTGAGGAACGGAGTAGTGGGGAGGGGGGGCCCGTAGTATGGAGGGCCGGACGGTGGTGGCACCCAGTCCTAGGGGCTGGGTGCAGGTGGTGTTGGTTGGAGAGGAGCGACGGTAGTAGACAGGGCCGAGGCAGATGAGGAGGATGAGGAGGACGCGACTGTCACAGTAGCAGCAACAGATGAGCCGGTGACACCGGTTCGGCCCCAATGTGCACGCATGGAGGAGGCAAGGCGTGCATCGTCACGAGGGGCAGGATATTTGGGCGCGGAGTGGCCGGCGGCGCCGTAGTTCCAGCAGGTGACGTCAGCGACAGAGGAGGTAGAGCCCTTGCCGCCACGCCCACCCCCACGCCCTTTGCCCCCACGACCACCACCACGGCCGGAGCTGGAGCCACTCCCCCCCCCACGGCCAGCAGACTGTGTGGAGTTGACTGACGCCTGAGAGGAGGAGGCAGTGGATGATGCCGCTGCAGAGGTGGAGGGTGAGGAGGTAGTGACTGCTGCAATGGCGGCACAATGCATGCGTTTGTTCTGAAGAGCGTTCCACCAGTCATTGAGACGTGCAGCAGTGAAATCAAAGAGGGGACCAATCCCTGGTGGGGAATCAGCGGGGACAGGTGCAGAGGGAAGGTGCTCAAGTTCTGCTTGGGAGACATGGAGATACAGGTCAGCCAACTCAGGGATGAGGCCAGCGACAATGGACAGACATGCGGAGAGAGGTCCGGGGGCAGCCTTGCCAAGGTCACCCAGCAAGCGCAGGCTGCGCGCCCAGTACTCATCTGCCGTCTCGTCAGCTCGCATCTGCAATGTGTTGAACTGGACAGTGAGTGCGCTCTGAGCAGCATGCCCAGGATCAGTTTTGCGGCGGCAGATCAGCGCATAGGCACCCACTGGGTCTGCATTGATGCCTTGAATTGGGTCCATATTGTACGTACCGATGTCATCTAGAAGATTGTCAGGGCCGGCGTTGATAAGGGCCAGCACAGCACAAGGGCAGCCTCTGTTGGCTGAGGCACAAAAGGCGGCTTGGCAGGCGAGTAATACTCCCACAGAAATTCACCCTGAGCCAATGCACTGAAGCGCGTCTCCCAGGATGTGAAGGTGAGTTTTGAAGTGAATTGCGAGGGCGGCGTCTCAAAATCTTTCTGCCGCGCTGGTGGGAGAGCACGAGCAGAGGTCGTTGCAGCGGGGAGAGAAGTAGAGGAGGAGTTGGCGACGCCACCAACAGGTGGCGCTGATGAGTCTGTAGACCCTGATTGAGCAGCAGGGAGAACGGCAGCAAAAGCTGGGACAGAGCGGAGACGCTCAAGGACCAATGCGGCCACCGTGGCGGCAAGCTCCTGCTGTGCTTCCCGCTCACGGTTCAGCTCATTCTCCACCTTTTGACGTTCAGCCCGCGCCTCGCTAAGGGTGGCCTGAAGGGCCTCTAGATTGTCTTCTGGTACAGGCATGGTGAGAAGGCAAGAAACACTAGAGCACGAATGCGAACACAGATAAGAGAGGGGAGGAAGGAAGTGTGAAATGCAGAGTGAGGGATGGTCTCACCAAACTAGTGACGGGGTAGCAGGGCAAAGAGAGGAGCCACCACAGCTGCTGCTGAGGAGAAGAGCACTGCCACCCACCCTGCGACTGCCACCGTCAGGCACAAAAGGCCGGTGACAGTGGCTCCAGTCACTGCCGCAGATGCAGATGCAACAAGGACCCCCGTGGTGACGTGTGGAGTCAGCTTACGTGGAGCACCTGTGGGGGTCAGGACAGCTGCTGTGGTGGAGGCGCGCATGGAGCCAACGGCAGCTGCAGTGGCGTTAGCGGCGGATGAGGCGACGGTGGCGACAGAGACTACTGCTGCTTTGAATTGGGTGGCGATGTTGGCTGCGGCTGCGGCAAGGAGCATAAGAGAAGCTGCTGCGTGGGAGTAGGCATCGGCTGCACGACCCACCGCAGTCTGAGTGGGAGCCCTGCAGGCACGGGCAGTGGCAGCAAAGGTTGCTGCGGCCCCTACTGCTGCGTCAAGAATGGCCCCCGCGAGGCCGATGGAGTCTGTGTACACTGGAAGCACAGGGATGACGCCTGGTACCTCCGGTGCTGGAGACGGTCCAGTAGATGTGGCGACAACGGGGGACGGATCGGCGGTGGCGTTGGAGGTAGATATAGACGTGATTGGTGGGGTGCCAGCTGGGGGTTGCATGGTTGGAGGACGAGGGGGTGACGGTGGCAGATCGTCCGCGGTGTACACCTGTCAGTTGATATCTTCCTCTCGTGCAACTGCTTCCCTCTCCAGATCCTCTCTCCAGTAAGAGGAGTCAAGCATGTGAAACCAGAGTGGTGTGTCGTTGTTTGGAGGTGTGGGAGGGTCGTAATCCAAAGGTTCCTCCCATCCGTGGTCAGCATGGCGTGCTACAGTGGAAGGAGAATCAAGCTCCTCGTCCGGGGGCCCGTCGAGCGGTGGTGAATCTAGGATGGCTGCTGTGGCTGCAGTAGTAGCTGAAGAGCAGTTAGGGAGAGCAGATAGGGGCTTCCACAAGCTGCTGCGATAGCAAGGGAGAATGATAAGAGCTCGAGCGTAGCGGGGAACAGGAAAACTGCCGGGTGAGAGGAACACCCGCAAGTTACGGACACTCGAGGGCAACCGTGTGCAGTCGAGAGTGACTGCGGAGAAAAGCTGACAGCTGCGAGGGGAGAGAGTGTGAGAGGCACGCGAGAGCAGCCGGGTGAGGCAAGAGCTCGCCGAGAGCAAAGAGGAGGCGGGAGGTGCCCCCGAGAACCACGGACGACCTCGAGAACAGCCGAGAGCGGCTGGAAAGAGTAGTGGGGAGACTGAGAGCAGTGCGAGGGCTAGGAGAGATTCCAGCAGCTCACGGCAACGAGAGGCCGTGTGCACGTGCGAGTGGGTAGAAGAGAACTCGCGAGGCCCCAGGACATGAATGAACAGTCTCGAGAGATCGAGGGTGGTGAAGCGGAGCAGCTTAGACGGCTGCTGCGAACTTGCGAGTAGTGAAGACGGGGAGCAGCCGCGAGAGCCGCTGTAGTGATGTGCCGACCATGGGAGACAATGGCCGCGGAAGCTTCAAGGAACAGGACCGTGGAACGGTGAGAGAGGAGACTCACGCGCTCTGATACCAGTAGTTGCTGGGAAGTTGCTTAGCTAGCCAGTCCATGTGTGGTGAGGCAGGAGAATGCAACAAGCACCAACGAGTGAGACACGCCATGGATGCGGTAACTTGTTTGCAAAGTTCGTACTCAATCCAAGACAAGAGAGAGGAGGGGAGCGAGCGAGACTAGTACTGATGAGCACTCACTCACCACGACCATCGAACTCGGGTATGCAAGTGCCGCCACCCGGGGGTCGAGCCCGACCGCTCGGAGTAAACCGAGGGCGGCTACTCACCGATGCACGGTCAAACACCGGCACGGTGGCCCCCTAAGGATCAGCACCCGGGAAAATACAGCTCCCCCTCCACATGCAAAGCAAGATAACATGATGCAGGGCACGGCAGTGAGAATGTACGAGCCCTAGCATCTACCGCATCACAGAGAGGCATAGGAAATCATGAGAGTCATGTCATGGTCACGTTTTTGTGCCAGAAGGCACTCCTGGGTCCAGCAGCAGCAGCAGCTTGAGGGCGGCGACGGCTTCAGCCAGGAAGGGCTCGTCAAACACTTCCCCAGGTGGGACCATTGTCACTTGAACTGTACATGAGTTTATGAAGAGTGTGTGAGGCAAGAGGGCATAGAGTTGTGAGTGGCCAGCGAACTTCAACAAAAAACCTATGGGGTGGAACTTGCTAGTTGAGTCCACCCGTCTGCTGGCGAGAGAGAGCTCGCCGGCGCTCGCTTCAAAACTCTTGGGCAAACCTGTCTCATGTCACAACTTTCCCACAACCTGAGTTTTGGACTATCTTGTGCTTGTCTAAACTAACACAGTCTCATAAGCAAGACGAATCTAGGTCACCGAGGAATTGCAATTCACACACAAACAGGCACAACAGTGGACTATCTTGAGATCAGACGGGAGCTCACCAAGAGGGGAGTAGTGATGACGTGAGTGTATCCTGAGGCTGCTCTCCAGCTGTCGGACTCGCGTCTGCTCCCCCACTCTCCCGTACTCTCTGCCTCCTCAAGGATCTGCATGGCAATGGACGTGATCCGAGAGGTCACAATAAGGACACAAGAACACTCCCCCATGACCACACGGCAAACAGGTTCACGTACGTAGCAGCACTGATGCAAGTAATAGCACAAGAATAGTGATGACAAACAGCAACGAATGCAGCCCAAGGGCAGAGTTCAGTCCACAGGACAGGCAGGATGCAACCCCACACAACGTGCGGCCATTAGAAACTTTGTACGTCTAATGGCCTTTGTTACAAAATCAGCACGTTGCGAGTCGGTGCCGACCCACATGACTTGAATCTCACCTCGATCCACCAGATCTCGGATGTAGTGATACTCGAAGTTAATTTGCTTCGTGCGTGCATGGAACATGCCAGAGTTCTCTGTGATGGCCTTTGTGCTCTCATTGTCACACCAAAGCACAACGGGAGGCATGGACTGATGTAGTTCACGCATCAGATGCACCAACCACACACTCTTAGTCGCATCAGCTGCTAGCACTACGTCCTCTGCTTCCGTAGTGTTGCAAGTAATGCAGCCTTGCTTGCCACTGTGCCAAGAGACAGTGGTTCCTCCGATGAGGTAGATGTACCCGGTGCGACTCTTGCCGTCAGGAATCCATGCCCACTCACTGTTCGTACATCTGTTGAGGACCACGGAGGCCTGTCCTCGATAATGAAATCCCAAGCGGGCAATGGAAACAACGAACCGCACACACCGAACTGCGGCCTCAAGCACCCGTCTACGCGACGATTGTGAGAACTGTGCAAGCAGTTGAACTGTGAAGGCCATGTTCAGACGTGTCGTCATGGCCAGGTACATGAGCGATACAATGACCCGTGAGTACAAGGTCACTTTGACCAGCTCCCCCAGCTTTGCTGGATCATCGACCTTCGGGGCGTCTTGTCCATCCGGGATGATGCGGGTTGACGTTGTACGCACGCCGCTGAGCATCTCTGCAAAGCGCCTCCCCAGAGTGAGGGCATTTCACTCCTCATGAACCAGGAGCGTCCGCTGAGCACGATCATGGACAAACTGCATGTCCATGAACACAACGGACTCTCTTAGGTCACTCATTTTGTACGTCGATTGTAGCACGCCTTTGGCTGCTTCGACAGCCTTAAGATCGGGCGAGGCCATGAGAAGGTCGTCAACGTAGGCCCGAATGGCTGAAAAGGGGGTAGTGGTATGGGAGAGAAAAAATGACGGGTTCGTCGTGCTGTGGACACAGCCTGCTCCTAGGAGCATGCCGGTGATCTCCTTGTTCCAGCATCAAGGCGACTGCTTCATGCATATTTGACCAATTGCCTCATCCGTGGAGCTGTGTATCAAAAAGTGTATCGGGAAATGAACAAACTAGTGAACATGGACTTTTCGGAGAAACTACTAGTTATCACATAGAGCCCATTATAGTTTTCATTATATACAAGGAATGTAGATCTGGGCTTTGCTGGCATGCACGCATGTTGATGATTTGTGAAAAATGTTCGCTTTCATAAATACACATTTTGACACACTGATCATAAAGTGTGTAAAATTGGGATGATAAACCATAACTCTTTTAAGGCCGTACAACGCTTTCTGTAGCCGGTACACATGGCCGGTGCCATCCTCGAACCCTGAGGCCTAGACCATGTAGATTTCTTCTTCCAGCTTTCCATGTAGGAACACGTCCATTTGGTGGAGTTCCCAGTCGTGCTGGACCACCTGGGACAGCAGACCCAGAGCCCTGGTCGTGCCTCTAACTAGTGCGAAGGTCTCGGTGAAATCGATCCCTTTGTCCTGAGAGAATCCCTTCGTAGTCAGTCTTGCTTTGTAGCGATAAACTATGTTGTTTGGCTTGAGCTTTTTCCGCAAGACTCACTTGGCCTAAACGGCCTTCTGTCCGGGCGGCAGGTCTACAAGGTCGTAGACCCCATGCTCATTGATAGCCGCCAGCTGAGCCTCGCAAGCTGCGCACCAGATTGCCGCATCTGGCCCAGCGAGAGCCTGACGTAGTGCGCTGGGGTCTGGCGTCACTCCCACCACACTGGGGTCAGGGGCCGCAGTACCTCCACTGCATGTGGCCAAGGCATAGGCCAGAGATGGAGGGCCAACGATGACGGTGGACTCTGCGAAGTCGGCTGCAAGACAGCGCTTGTGAGCATGAAGAGCGACGTATGTGTCGCAACCAGGGTGCACTACACTAAGCCCTTGTATGCTGAGGTCCAAGGCCCTTGTGCCGGGGTCCCCATTGTGCACGTTGTGAGGAGGACGTGGGCGGAGATGTCCGCCCTCACCTTGTCTGTATGGCTGTGGTGATGATGCAACTAGAACAGGTAGTGGAAACTCATGAGACACAGACAATACTGGTGACGTGTCAGGTGATGCCGGTCTGTCGACAGGGCAGACAAAAGTTGGGGATGGCACAAGTGACCTGACTGGTGGCGCAGATTGCGCAGGGGGTGCAGACAACACCGGTGACTCTGCTGCTGACACAGGTGCTGGGGACACAGACAGCATTGGTGGTGCAACCGGTGATGTAGGCTCTTGTACCGAAGGGGATGCGGGTGGAACGGTGGATGTAGGAAGGACAGGCGGCGCGGTCAATGGAGGCCACGGAGATGACGTTGGCGTGCACGTTGGTGGATGGGAAGGACCAGTAGCCCCAAGTGTGACCGAGGCAGCGTCATCGGTCACCTCACCCCCCCCCTCCCACACAGAATCATACCACACCCAGGGGAATGCGCCTGTGAAGTGCCACTGGTGGGCAGGTCTCGGAAGGAGAAACACTCAAAGAATAGGGCGTCTCAAGGCTTGACAATGTGTTGCCGACTGGGGTCTCAGAACCGTCAGGCCTTGGAGCGTGAGGCCACGCTTAGGAACATGCAGATGCAGTCTCTAGGGGATAACTTGGACCCTTGCTGTTTTTTTGTAAACCAGACGTAGGTAAGGGACCCCACACATGCGCGAGACGTAGGCCGGCACGAAATCCGTACCACAATTGGTAAGGTGTGTGTGTGTTCGGGAGGAGGCCGTGAGGGATCCGGTTCCAGACCCATGTCATGTAGGCCATACCCTCGAAGGCAAATGATTCAGGCATGCCACTGTCTACCCGCATGGAGTGAACCACATCCTCCATGGTAGGGTTCCAGCACTCAAACACGACGTTCTGTTGTGGCGTGGCTGGGCCAGAGAGGTTGTGGAACACTCCCACTACGGCAAAGTAGCGGTCCAGGTCTCCCATGAACTCACCGCCTCAATCGGAAGAAAAGTTCAAGAGGGTATGGCCGGAATGGCGTTCAGCCATAACGAGCCACATGCGAACAGGTAACGCAACATCTTTTTTTTTTTGGCGCAGACTCAAGACCCACCGCATGCGGGTGAAGTCGTGTGTGATCATCAGGACGTATTGCCCTCTGTCATCCTGGAACTCGACGGGGAGGGGTCCCAAGAGATCTAAGTGAACCAACTCTAGGGGCTTGAGAGCCCGTGAGTCTGACAGAGGGTATGTGGCGCGGTGCATTTTTCCTTACGCGTAGTGCAAGCAAGCGGTCTTGGGAGGTGCCTCAAAGGACGCTGCGTCAAGACGGAGCGCAGATTGGGTGGAAATCAGACGATGTACAGCATCTAAATGGATATGAAACAAGCGTCTGTGCAGTAGACGCTGATCCTCAAGCAATAGCGTGTCTATGACAAACACTCGTGTCGTGGAGGGTACAATGATGTTGGTGGACATGGGGCAGCCAGAGACTTGGTACAAGTCTCCTACTGCCTTGCCACGGAGTACCACTTCAGCAGTAGTGCAAACGGAGACAGTGGCATCCTCACCTGTGAATGTGACACTGAGATCCATCTGTGTGCAGGCACGTCCAAACAACAGGCTGATTTCTAGACCAGACACGTACAACACATTTGAAATGTAGAACGGTCCAGACAGTCCATGGAATTCCACCACACCTTCACCCTAAACAAGAACCTCATGCCCAGCAGCCGTACGCACAGTCTTCATGGTGCCGACAGGACCAAGCACCATGAAATCACAACGGCGACATGTCATGTAATGGATGGCACCCAAATCTAGGATCCAGGCGGCATCCGTCACATCCTCTGGCGACATGCCTGAGCAACTGCCAACAGTGCAAAGGTGGCTCAAGAGATGACTGCTGAGCTGCACTACTGACATGTGTCTACGACTCATCAAGCCACTAGTAGTCATAACCTGAGCACACTGCGGCAAAGACAGTGGACAGACTAGCATCATTACGCGTGTTGAATGACTTCACAAACTCAACAGTGCACCGTGCCCCACCGCCACCACCCCGACTTCACATCACGAACTCGACAGACCAAGTCGTGAGACCCCTCTGCTCAGTCAATGCACTCGCACCTCCCTGAGTGGTGAGCCGGAGAAGCTGGCGAAGCTCGACGATATCGCGGGCTCGCATCGCAAGCTATTGCTCCAGAGGTGATAGGTCGTTGGTGTCGTCTACGAGTGCATCAGCTGATGGTGGAAGCTACGTGTCAGTCGCTGTTGTGGTGTGTGTGGAGGGGCACTCACGCTACTCAAAGGCCCGTTGCAGACCTTGCACAATCTTCGTCCAGTTCTTGGGAAGCTTGCACTCTGTGTAGCAGTGCACTCCCCAGCAGTTGTAACACTCCCATTGACGCTCCCTAGCCAGCTTTGAAACCGTCTATTCCTGGCCATCGTTGGCACCCCTCCTATTGTTGTGTCCCTTAGTCCCTTGAACTACTGTAGCTAAACTAGCTATTGTTACGGTTGTCATCGTCGCCTGTGACGACGGGGGGAAGGAAGGGGAGAAGGCACATGATGCCTAGACAGTTTTGATGGTTGCATTGGATGCACCATGGCGGGCGCCATTTGCTGCTCCTATTCCTGCCACGTGTGAGAAGTGCTTTGTCATCCATGACAGGAGAAAACATGTATCGGCCATCTCTTGAAGGCTGCTCAGGCTGAAGTTAGCAAAACTCTTGGCGTACTCGCGGCCAATGCCGATCTTGATGGTGTTGAACGCTATAAGTTGGCCCACCCATGCTTTCCCAGGGCCTTGTCAAGCTGCATCGCTCCCCGCCAGTAGTCGGCCGGTGTCTTGTGTCCACCCTGGGCCAGGGAGTTGAGGTCTGACAGCTACTGTGATGTCGTTGCCATGGTCGCGCCCTCGAAAAGAGTAGTCGCCAGCTTCCAGCCGCAGCGTGGGTCAGCTCCAACACCGGTGCAAGGATCACTGAGGAAAGGTTCAAAGTCGAGGGTGTACTCCTCAGGGACGGCCTTCAAGAGACCGTAATCTGGGTCTATAATCTGACACTGGATGGTATAGTACAGATACACCCTCTCACTGACCGCCCACATACGGAACCGTGGCTCCCAAGTGGTGTAGCTATCCTCCTGCCGGTAAGCTGGGGGTTCGGTCTCAAGCCACTTGGATGGCTTTGTTATTGGCAGAGTTGCACTGACAGCTTGTTCCGGCGACAGAGACCGGGGGTCCTCCCTCAGCCCTAGACTCATGCAAAGTAACGTGTCCTCTAAGGAAGTTGGGTTTGCATTTATCTTGGGCTTGATACTTGGTCCTGCTTCGCAGACTGGTGCTGCATGGCGTGCCGAGTGGGTTCGACGCCGTTTTACTAATTGTGCAGGCATAGGCGCAGCATGCCTTCCTCGTCACTGGTGTCTTCATCCGACTATGGAAGGTCGTCGAATGGATCGGCATCAAACGCTCCTAACGCTTCATCAATGTCGGCTACAACCGCACTCTCGACTGTCATCTTGCCCTTGCGCAGTGCATCACGTAGAAGTTTCTCATGTCGCTCCTGCTGTTGTAGCATTTGTTGTTGCTATTGTTGCTGCTACTATTGTTGTTGTGGTTGGACTTCGAGCTAATGAGCAAGCGCTAGACGGGTACTCATTTTGTGTCGTACCCGATGTGTCGCCACTCACACCGGAGGCGGCAACACCCGCGTCCATAGTGGAGTTAGCAATGCTGACTCTGATAGGTGTGTCCTTGGGCATGGTGTGCACCACTAGTGCTGACGCTGTTGCTGAGTGGTGATCACTGTTGAAAAGAATTTGGACGGAGTTCACCCCGCCCTAGCTGGCGTGGATAGTGTGATGGGGCCCTTTGAAGTGTGAAGGCCGCCGCCAATGACCCCCCCCCCCCACGCTGCCGAATAATTTCGGCAGCATTTTCCCTGCCCCAGTGGGTTTGGGAAATATGACAAGGCATGTTTTAGCATGAAGATCGCTGATGGACCCCCCCCCCCTCCTGCAACGCTGCCCAAAAAAATTGGCAGCGTTTCCCCCGCCCTAGTGGACGCGGCAAATCAGGGAGAGGTCGTGAGGTAGTCTGTGTATCTGAACCACCCCCACCTAACCCAGGGAGAGAGGAACCTAGCCAGAAGGGGGAAGGGTAGACCAGAGGTGACCCGACGATTGTTGCTTCCACCGCCGCTGTTGCTGCTGCTACTCCTACAACTTGTGGTCGTCGTTGCTTGCTGCCACTACAGCACAAAGTCACAGTCTAACCACAGTTGCTATCATCGTTGTGGTTGGAAAGCTCTCATTGCGACTGCTACACACTATTGCGGCTATCCAGTTGCGGTTAGAAGCTGCTTCTGCTGCACCCTGCTGCACGCCTTTGCCGCTACAAATGCTACTCTGTGCAGCTCCTGCCGATGGTGTTGCGGCTGTGTCACTATGGCTGCTATGCACTGCTGCAACCCTGGCTAAGCAACCGTTGCTACCACCGCTACCGGTTTTTTTAGCCGTTGACTACTGTTGTCACATGCCGCTGCATGCATCTGTCGCTTCTGTCGCTACTCCGCACGGTAACAGGCCGAGGTGCTGCGGCTTGGTCAATACAGCCAAGCCAATGCAACCGCCGCCTGTGACTCACGCTGCCTGCTACTGCTGCACGCCGCTACACGCTCTTGCCACCACAATTGCTGCTTCGTGACCGCTGGCGCTGCTGCAGCTGTTGACCCATGCAAATGCGGATCTGCCCTCCCAGGACCTTTCTGCGTCTCTCACGCACAGCGAAACGAGCTTTGGCTCGTGCTGCTCTTATACCAAAACAGAGAATCCTGGTCCCTCTTCCCTTGCACAGCTGTGTTGAGCACCACACTAAGGCCAGAAGGCAACTGACTACGTCCAAAACAGAAGAGTGTGCAAAACCAGTTGATGGACTCCTTGACTCTGATGGAAGTAGAAACTGTTAACCAAAAAGGGACGCAAATCTGTTACTACTATGGAAAACTCCGGCACATAGCTTGAAAGTTTCAAAGCAAGCAGCAGGCCAAAAATGGGGAGAAGTCGTAGAAAAATGAGGAGGAAAACAGCAAGGGGTAGGAGTAAAAGGCACAACTCTTGTCCATAAGGAGCGATCTGCACCAAACGATCACCCATATGACCCACATCTCTACAGAGGGTTCATGAGATTACAAAGGTTGACGAAGGGTACGAGGATAAACAACTGGCGAAACTGTAAAAAGTTCAACCTTGAAGATGCAAAAGTCGCAGAACGGTACTGGCACTAATGGACGAAGCAGCTTCACACAGCTTCGTAAGAAACAACATGGTTCACATGCTGGGTTCACTTACCGAACCAGGAGTTCTTGAAGGAGAAATTGTCGACGGGATTCTACAGATACGGAGACTCCGGGAATCACTATGACTACATGTGGGAGATCTTCGAGATGTAACGGTCTGTAGGTCCTGTCCAATGAGTGAACCTTAAGTCATCCTCTGACAATCTTTTCTATACTGACACAATTTGTAGATCGGTTGGAACAGTGGCAACATCTACGTGGAGGTCGATGACATAAAACAACAACATTCGCGTGCAGGACGAAATCCGACAGTGGAAGCAACAGAGGTAGAAGCAGTAGAGGAAGCCGCGAAAGCCGAAGAGTGACAACCGGTGTAGCTGAAACTGCTCAACGTGGCCAAGCATTGTATACAACGAGGAGCTCGTGCGTGGCTTGTACATCTTGAACCAATGGGAGAAGCAGAAGTGGCAGCAACTGACTCATCATCAGCCTCATTAACCTCATCGGCCTCGACGAAGTTCACGATGGTACCCGAAGAGTTTGCACCACTCATCGAGGAATTTACGAACGTCTTCCCTGACGAACCCCCCAAAACCTTACCCCCTCAGTGAGACATCGAGCATCACATCAAACTGGAGCCGGACAGCAGACCTACCGTCGGAGGGGCCTATCGGATGAGGGATCACGAATTGGCCGAGGTAAAAAAGTAGCTCGGCGAGATGCTCGGTCAGTGGTTCATCCGCCCTTCTATGTGACCATACATCGCACTAATACTATTTCTGAAAAGGAAAACTGGCGAGATGCGGATATGCATGGATTATTGGGCATTGAACGACTCTACCATCAAGAACCGCTACCCTCTCCCTTGAGCTGACGAAAATTTTGACCGACTTCAAAGGGCTCAAATTTTCAACAAAATCGACTTACGTAGTGGATATCACCAGATACGCGTGGCAGCCGCCGACATTGAGATGACAACATTCCGAACTCGCTACCGGCCCAAGCGGCATAACTGTGAGTTCACAGTTATGCCGCTTGGGCTCACAAACGCCCCAGCAACGTTCATGACGGCGATGAACAATGTTTTTTGACCATACCTCGACGATTTTGTTGTAGTGTACCTCTACGGTATTTTGGTGTATAGCCGCACCCCGGAGGAGCATGATGGACATCTCCAAAAAATTCTCAAAGTCTTACAACGAGAGAATTCATTCGAAAAACTCTTGAAATGCGACTTTGGTTGTCGTTTGAGCGAGTTTTTCGGTTACTTCATCAACGGTGGACTGGTCACCATTGACCCCAAAAAAGTGGCAGTAGTTGCTGATTGGCCAACGCCAACCAATATTCGAGAAATCCAAGTTTTTCTTGGATTTCGCAATTACTACCGGCGATTCGTGAGAGACTACACGCGAGTATCAGCGCCTCTTTCCGACCACACTCGAAAAGAGAATGATTGGTGGTGGGGAGACAGCAAATAAGAAGCATTCACCGCTTTGCGAAACGGTCTGACCTTGGCGACAACCCTACGATTAGCCGATCCGACAATCGACTATGTCATGGCAACGTATGCATCAGATCGAGACATTGGCACGATTCTTCTGCAAGATCACGGCAACGGCAAACAGCCGGTCACCTACATTTTTCGAAAACTGTGAGGACCGGAACTCAACTATGATGTCCACAAAAAGGAGGTACTGGTGGTCGTGCACGCGGTCAAGACATGGCGATGCTACCTGGAGTGTCTTCGATGCGTCGTACGCACCGACCACCACGCGTTGAAATGTTTGAAGATGCAGCCGAATCTCATCCGACGTCAAAATCGATGGATGGAGTTCTTTGAGACCGGGTTCGACTACGAAATCGAGTACCGACCACGAAAAACCAACTCAGCGGACGCACTCCGCCGTCGACCAGATTCAACGACCGACGTGGCAACCCGACAACTACGACGATATCCCTACCTCAAGCGATTGTTTGTGAGAGGCTACAACTAGCACGATGGATATGATGAAACCAAATTGTGGTTTGACGCACCCCACTAGCGACGTCGCTTCACTCGCCAATTCGTTGTTCCCCCAAACGACGAGCTTCGCCGCATGCTACTCGGAGAATGCCACGATACCGGTCCAGGTGGATACTTCGGAGAGGACAAGATGCTGGAGAATCTGGTAAAAAACTACTGGTGGGACAAGATGCAATCAGATGTGGCCAACTTTTGCAAAAACCTGCGATACATGTGAGCGACAAAAATCTCGTCGCACGAGTCCACCCGGAATTCTGCAACCGCTCCCTGTTTCGACAAAACCATGTACAAACATCTCCATGGACTTCTTCACCGGATTACCAGTCACACCCGATGGATACAACGCCATCCTCATGGTTGTCGATTGGTTTTCTAAAATGTCCAACTTTACCCTAATAATGACCACCGCCACCGCCGAAGGAAGAGCACAGTTGTTTCTAAACAACATTGTGCAGCTACATAGCATATTAAGAGGTAGAAACCATTCTAAAGCACACATTGGGACAGTTGCGTTGTTCATGCAACGTGCGGGCTTCCACGCTTGTTGCTTAGTCTACTCCCTACTCAGTCTGTCGCTCTACAGTCTGTCTGAGTGCTCTGGGTTTGTTACTCAGAGATTAGCGCGCCAGTGTCAGCGCTTGAAAGCAGCTAAAAAATGGAAGCGACTGATTAAGAAACAAGAATGAGACACAATGGGAGATCCCTCCAAGAACTTGCCTCCCCCAACTCTGTAGGACTTGTTACTCAGTTCACCAGCCAATCAGAAAATAGCTCTGTATTCAGGCAGGCAGGTTTTCTCGGTGAGCCCTGCCATACGGGCGACAACCCAAACCCGGGCATCGTCCTTTATGCCCGAAAACTGGACCATACCATAATACGCACACTAAAAACGCAGTCAAGCGGTCAGAATCAGCTAGAAAAAAACAGCGAGGAGTTATGGCTCCCTAAACCCAGGCAGCATCTACGCTAATCTGGAGTACCAACAGTGCCAAAAAATCATGAAACTTGGACCCTAGGCATGAAATAGCGCTGCGAATGCAACAGTGCAGTCAGACACGGTGCTGGACGTGTGCAGGTTGCATATGCAGTGACAGTGCCTGCCGGCGGCACGACTGCCAAGGAGATCTGCCGATGGAGCTGAGCACGAAGGAGGGACGAGGCTCCAGCAAACTGCGTGTAGGTCTCAGCATGCGTCGGCTCCACCGGACGACACTCCATCAGCTTCGCGTCTCGCTGTCGGTCATCTGCATACTGATGTACACAAGCCGGGAGGAAACAACAGAGTACAAGTGAAAGATGTGAGACAAAAACCAACACTCCCCCATGACTCATAGGCTTCGGCACATGGACAAGCAGAGAGCACACTGACCAAGCGGAAAGTGAGATAGAGAACCCCATGGACGCACATCGGCTGCACTCACAGTCTTCTTGAACGAGTCACGCTTCAGTACCTTGGTCTGAAAACTAGCCAACTGACGTGTTGTCTCGACCCACACAATCCTGATGCTGCCGTCATTTAACAACGAACGCAAATAGTGATACTCGACATTGATGTGCTTTGTGCGAGTGTGATGCACGCCGTCATCGTCAGTAATGGCCATGGCACTTTCATTGTCATAGTGCAATGTGATGGACGGGACAGACTGACACAGCTCGAAAAACAGGTGGCGCAGCTACACGCTCTTACAAGCGCCAGAACCAAGGGCCACTTACTCAGCCTCAGCAGTGCTACGCGCAATGCAGCCTTGCTTGCCGGAGTGCCAGGTTACAGACGTTCTGCCAAGAAGGAAGATCTAGCCAGTACGACTCTTATCGTCCGGATTACCGGCCCAGCCATTGTCAGTGCATCACGTCACCACAACGGACTGCTGTGGATGAAACATGAGGCCACGCCGTGGGGTAGAGACGACGTATCGTAGTACTCGAATCGCGGCCTCAAAGTGGAGTTGACGCGGCTCCTGAGAGAATTGTGCCAGGAGGTTGACAACAAACACAATGACTGGACGCGTCATCGTTGCAAGGAACATCAGTGACCATGATACACAAATACGTGGTTACGTCTACTGGCTCCCCCACCACGGCTGGACTAAATCTCTTGAGCATCATCTAATCATCGGGCGACATGGGTGAGGATGCTCTCGGCACGAGGGGCAGGTCCTTAGAAAATCGCCTGGACAATGTCCGGACATAGGCAGCCTAATGGACATGTACGATGCTCACAGAGCGATAATGCTCAAGCTCCATACTCAAAAAGACAGGTGCTGGCCCGAGGTCCTTCACTTGGTACACAACATGCAGCAAGTCCTTGGCCCTCTGGATGGAAGCTGCATCCGGCGACACGATGAGCAGGTCGTCAACATAGATCAGGACAGCTACGAGGGTCTGACCTCACGACCTGATGAACGGTGCAGTTTCGGCAGAGCTGCGAAGGAGGACGCCCCTGAGAAGCGTATGACTGATCTCCGGGTTCCAACAGCGTGGTGACTACTTCAAGCCATAGAGGGTCTTTCGCAGCTTCCAGACCTTGCCGGAGTCATCGTCAAAGCCTGGACGCTGCATCATGTAGAGCTCCTTTCCCTCCAGTGAGCCATGGAGAAAGGCGTTGCTCACAACCATCTGAAGCAGTTCCTACCCGTGCTGGGAAACTAGCCAGAATAACGCCCGGTTCGTGGAGAACCGACCGACCGAGGTGAAGATCTGGTCATAGTCAAACATAGGGACCTGAGCAAACCCCTTGGCTGTGAGACGGGCCTTGTACTTGTCCAAGGACACGTCTGGCTTCCACTTTTGCCGGAGAACCGACTTGGCGCAGATGGCTTTACGGCCTGGGGGAGGTCGATGAGCTCATAGACGTGATGTTGTCGAATGGCGGCAAGCTCATCGGCGCATTGAGCCTCCCAGTGAGTGGCCTTGGGAGACACCCGAGCCTCACGCAGGATGGCTGGTCACTCCGTGGGATGGACAGTGAGGGCATGCGCATCTTGTGCCCCTACTAGCATCCGCGTGAGCGTGGCCGTAACAGCATACCAGTGCTCCTCATGGAGCAAGGCATAGCCCAAAGCTGACCCTGGGTGTAGGTCAGTGATGAATGACAGTGTGGCCAAGACAAGCGCCTTGGTGTCGGGATCCCCACTCACGAATGTGGAAGTGGGTCTGACATGAGGTGAGGAACCTCGTGGGATGACTGGGGTTTGTGGCACGAGAGGACGTGAGGAGGTGGCCTGAGTGCTCACTGTTGGCCTGGGACTAAGGCTCCCGCCCGGATCACGTGTGTAGTGTGCTGATATGGACGGGGCAGCCGACCCTAAGGGCCTGGCAGTACGGACGGGGCAGCTAGCCTTGAGGGGCTGGTGGACACGGACGGGATAGCCAGCCCTGAAGGGCTGGCGGACACAGACGGGGAAGCCGGCCCTAAGGGGCTGGTGGACACAGACAGAGCGGCCGGCCGTGAGGGGCTAGCGGACACGGACGGGGCAGCTGGTCTGGAGGGGCTAGCGGGCACGAATGGGGCAACCGGAGCTGAGGGGTCGGCGGGCACGGACAGGGCAGCTGGCTCTGAGGGGCTGTTGGACATAGATGGGGCAGCCGGCTATGAAGGGCTACCGAACACGGACAGGGCAGCCGGCTCTGAGGGGCCGTCGGACACAGATGGGACAGCTGACCCTGAGGGGCTGGCAAACACGGAAGGGGCAGCCGGCGCAACTGGACCCGCGGGCGCAGACGATGGAACACTCGAACGCGGATGGACGAGGGAAGGACCCACCACTCTCCCACGTGACGGGAGGTACATCGACGCGTTGGAGTGAACGCGGTCACGGGGAAAAAGTTCATCAAAGAAGAGGGCATCCCCGGACTCGAAGATGCAGGGCTGTATGCGATCCCCAAAACGCCATGCCTTTGACTGACGAGAGACGCCAAGGAAGGTCCAGGGATGACCGGGAGGCTCAATCTTTCCACCCTAGTGTGGAGTAAGCAAGCACACAATGGCTACGCAACCCCAGACCCGGGCCGGACGCAGGTCGGCTCAGTCTCCACACCAGTGCTGGTATGGTGTGGACTGACAAGGAATGGGTCTGTGGGCAATCCGGTTCCAGACCTAGGTCATGTAGATCATGGCCTTGAAGTAGAAGTCCAAAGGGATGCCGGATTCGACCCGCATGGTGCGGATGGCGTCAGCTATGGTGTTGTTGCAGCACTCAGAGACGACGTTCAGGGTAGGCGTGTTAGGCATCGAAGTCTCATAATGGACACCACACGAGGCGATGAAGAGTGTGGTCTTCCCCAGAAACTCACTCCCGCAATCAGAACGGATGCTACAGAGGGGGCGACCACACTCGCGTTCAGTAGTGACAAGCCAGTCCCGAATGGTGGGAGCGACGTCACTCTTCTTCTGAAGGCAGAAGACCGAGCGATAGCGAGAGTAGTCGTCGTAAGTGTTAGGACATAACGACAATGCTCGTTGACTGACTCTGTCGAGAGGGGATCCATGACATCAGAGTGGATCAAGTCGAGTGGGGCGGTCGCTCGAGAGGTAGAGAGGGGGTAGGTGGAACAGTGCATCTTCCTATGAGCGTAATCAATGCACTTGATGGGATACGGCAGAGGAAAGGAGGTTAGGTAAAGGCCGGTGGCTGGCTGCGTATGAAGCATGCTGTCAACAGCGGCAGAGTGGATGTGACAGAGGCGACAATGTAGGAGACATGTGTGCTACGGATAGAGTGTGCTAGTATCAAACACGTGGCCAGTGTCGGCTAATGAGGAGGGGACAAAGGTAGAAGCAGACAGGCGTGGTACGTGCCACAAGTTGCCACGGGCGGTGGAATGCAAAACGACACAACCTGATGGACGCAACGACATAGTGCCCACACCACGTGATTGCGCAACTTCCATGCTCATGCGATCAAGGGCACTGACAGACAAGAGGCTGAGCTCAGGTCCGAGGACGAAGAGGACATCATTCACGAAGACATCAACAGTAGGACCACATAAATGAATGACACCGACACCACGAATGGGTAGCAGCTAATCAGAACCCGTCCGAACCCCGGTGACATCAGTGACGAGACCATGGACACTGAAGGCCTCACGCGAGGTCGTCATGTGATGCGTGGTCCCCGAGTCAATGATCCTGGCCATTGACAGATCCTTGACCTGCGTGGCCAGGTCGTAAACATTCACATGGCAATGGGTGAGCGACACTGAATCGGTGGACGTATGTGCGAACCGGGACTGCCAGTCATCCAGCCAAGCGACGTCATCACGAAGAGGAGCGGGTGGGAAAGGCACGTCAGGTGATGGTGTGGATGAAGATACAGGACACAATCGTAGCACAGACTTTGTCATGCAGGGTAGGGAGCAACTAGCGACAACGCAACTCACACTTCCCTAGGGAGGCGGGCAAGGAAGGCCGAGCTGAAGTGCGATGAACTACTCTAGCTAACGCTCGCGAGTGGATGGTCTGACTTAGTAGACGAACTAGAGTGTAATGGCGCAAGAGTCAAAGAAGGAGGAGGAAGATACTGCTCGAGGCACCGGTGACGGAGGAGCGGGCGTGGACGGCTACGGAAGATACTATGGTGGAGCCGTCGCAAGCGACGTAGGTATAGTAGGAGCAGCGATGGTCACCACACTGATGGCAAGGCGACGCTCGCACTGGTGACGCATGGTGGCGATGACGCAAGCCTTGTCAGTCGGGAGCGAACATGTGTACCACCCGTGTCCAGACTGGCCACAGTTGTGGCAGACAAGGCTGGCACCGCCGGATCCGCTAGACTGCTCTTGAAGGCCCTTGCCCTTCTTGCCCCTGCGCTTCTTCATGCCGGAAGGGGTGGCACCAGAAGATGTTTCTTCTGTTGGGATGGCAACGGCCATGGAAGCGATGGCAAGAGAGGTGAGGGACTCTGTGCAATGGATGTATGACTCTTGATGGGCCTCTTTGATGCGGAGGAAGAGCTCGTATGCCTTGGGCATGAGGGTACCCTGGACAGCCATAGCGATGAGGACGTCCTGGGAGTGGTGGACGAAGACGTCGAAGAAGGGGTCGGTGGTGCCGCGCTTGATCGTCAAAAGTACGGAGAGAGGGGATGGTGCGACGTCATCAAGGCGGCACAGGATGTCCTCTGCGCGCTGCCAGTAGGAGGTCACCGTCTTGGTCTCCCCCATGCGTAAGGAGTTGAACTCCCAAAACAGGCAGCTGGTCTCGGCGTCACTGGACAGGCGATGAGGGTGCGTGAGTACATGCCACAAAGCTGCCGGGTAGAGGAGAGCGCCAGTGGTGAGGTCGCCGAGGAAGGGGTCAAGGGCAAGACGTGCAACTGGAGGGAATAGAGTGACGAGGGCACGCACGGCACGACCAGCGTTATACACCTGGTTGGCCTAGGTAGAGTTGAACGGTAGGATGTAGTAAGGCCACAAGCTCTCGCCCTCTGCCCAGATCTAGAAGCTGAGCTCCCAGCTCCAGAACTGGTGGCCAGCTTGAAGCGGCGGCGGTGGGGTTTCGAAGTCCTTTGGCCTACGACCGACACCCAGAGTGGGGTCTAGGACTGACGTCACCGTTTGCAATTGGCGCTGGGTGTGTTGTTGCGCCAGGTACTACGTGGCGTAGGAGACCGCAGGGCTCGCGTACCCTGGTCAAACAAACGGTGCTTGCTAACGTTACTGTAGCTGCTACGGCGGCTGTTGCTGCTGATGTTGTTGCAGCGGCTGCTTCTACGGCAACGATGTCGGCACCAGTAGTGCTGCTAGCTGCTATGTCAGCATTGCGAGCTGCTGGCGCAAAGCGGCAAGCAGATCTGTCGTGCTAGCATGACCTACGACAGAGCCCACAAGGTATTGGTGCTTTTGTTGTTGCTGCTGCTACTACTGCTGTTGCTGTTGTGGCTACTGCTATTGATGCCGCTGCTGCTATTCTTGCTACTGATGTTGCTGTTGCTGCTGCTATGGCTACTATTGTTGCTACTATTGCTTTTTTTACTGCTGTTACTATTGTTGCCTGACTGTTACTACTACTGCTGTTGTTGCTATTGTTGCTATTGTTGCTACTCCTACTACTGCCGCTCTTGGTGCTGTTGCAACGGTGGCATCTGTTGCTGCTGTTGCTGCTGCAATTGTCGCGGTTGCTGAGGTAGTGGGGTCCTCCAACAGAGGAGGACCCCTCTTCGTTCTCCGCCATGGTGTTTTTTCTTTCCTCTCCTCGTTCTCCTATTTTTGCTTTTTTTTGTGCTACGGATGTCAGTAGTGACATCAGTAGTGATGTCAGCCTGGGATGGCTAGCATTAGTAGTTGCTGCTACGTTATCTACATGGTTAATGCTTTAGATTTTTTTTGTTTTTTTATTGTTAGTGTCATCAGTAGTAACGTCAGCAGTGATGTCAGCTAAGGATGGCTGACGACAGCAGCAGCAGTTGCTCGAGCCGCTATTGTGTCAATTCAGGGCAGCTGCTACTACTACAGATGTTGTTATTGCTACTATTGTTGCTGTTGAAATGCTCCTGCGGCGGCTATTCTTGCAGCAGCAGCTGTTGCTACTGCTATACTTGCTGTTGCTACTGCTATTGCTACTGCTGCGGCTGTTGCTGCAACTACAATGGGAGCAGCATCTGCTACTACCACTAAGCTATTGCGAGCTGTTGTGTGCTGTTGTGCCTACTATGGCTGCTACAACGGCTATGTGGTGGCTGCAGCCGTAGCACAGTTGCCTGCTGGGCGAGGGATTTTATCATGTTTCCTTTTTTTTCCTTCTTTTGTCCTAGCAAGCTTGCTACTCGCTGTGAGCAACAAGCTGCAAGCAACAAGCTCGCTGCTTGCTGCTCACTGCTCGCTACGAGCTATGAGCAGCGAGCTCGCTGCTTGCTGCTCACTGCTCGCTACGAGCTGCGAGCAGCGAGCTCGCAGCTCAGAGCTTGCTACTCAATGTCAGGTTGGAGTCTGCGTGGTGTGGTCCCGATGTTTGTCTGATCGTCTCTAATGATTCACGTCTTCTGTTTTGACAAATCTGAGACTGAGCGTGAGCTTTCTGATCGTGTCACGCTATGTGAGCAGAAATTTAGAGACAGACACTTTTGCGAAGGGAATAACGCAATTTTGGATTAGTGTTTGGGCATGGTCATGATCACAACATTTATAGGGCTATTGATAAGCTTTCCAATGCACCAAACTGCGCACGATTCGGCCAAGCGTAGCCTAAGTTACGTTTGCCAAAGCGCAGGTCTCACCCACCACAGAAGCCTGACGCCGCCAGTCGCCGTGGCACCTTCCTTCACGTGCGAAGCGCCTTTCCCAAGGCACAGATCCCATTGCACGTGGTTTGGGGGTCCCCTGCACTGTTTCCACACACCCTCCCCACTTTTGGGTCGCGTTTGGTGATGGGGTGTGACGAGGTTCGAAACCTGTCCACGGACTTGCAATCAGAATTTTGATTGAGTCCCAGAGTAACAAAAGGTACTACTGAGTTTCGGACGCCGAGCCAGGTTTTTGGCTGTCCCTCAGTAACAACCTGCACTGCTGGATCCGGTGGATGATCCGCCGGATCAGGTGGATCATCCACCGGACGCCTCGGCAGGCCTATTGGAGCAATTTCTCTAAATGGTATCTTTGTTACTCGGTCCGGTCGATTATCCACCGGATTTCGAGTCGCAGCCGGCTCCCAGAGTCGTTGCGCATATCCCAACTTTGGAAGGTCATATCTCCCTCGATTCTCGTTCGATTCCGCTGAAACAACTTTCACCAGATTCAAAAACTCGTCAAATTTACGGGACAATCCTCCATTCTAGGATCCAAGCAATCCTCAAGTCGCCAGATCCACCGGCGCGAAGTTTCCACTTTCTGGCGGCTCGTCGGCGCCTCTCGGCGCCGCACTTGGGCATGCGGAGGCGCAGTTTTTCAACACTCTCCCCCTTGCACCTGCCATGCCCGCTGCTCTTGCTTGCTCTTACTCATCTTCCGTTGCGCCCTCCAACCCGTCATAGTTGGTCATCCCAAGCCCAGCCACGCTCATCGCGTGCCAGTCCGTGGGTTGCGCTTTGGTCAAGCAATCCGCAAGCATGTTGTGCATGCTGCAGTACTGCAACACCACCTGCCCCTTCTCGACCATGTCCCGTGCGTAGTGATAACGCACGTCGATGTGCTTCGTCCTCCTGTGCTGCGTCAGGTTGTTGGTCAGCGAGATGGAGCCGGTGTTGTCCTCTTGCACCACCGTAGGCTCCAGCTGCGGCACGCCCAGCTCCCCCAGCAACCTGCGGAGCCACACCGCCTCCTTGACCGTCTCGGCCAGCGCAATGTACTCAGCTTCCACAGTGGAGGTGGCGACGCAGTCCTGCTTCCTGCTGTAGCACGAGACCGCTGCACCAGCGAGGAAGAACACATAACCGGATGTGGACTTCCGCTTGTCCACATCCCCAGCGTATTCTGCATCAGTGTAGCAGACCAGACGCAAGGGGTCCGCCCGTCCCTTGCCGTCGAACCTCAGGCGCGCTTGCCGCGTCGCCTGCAGGTAACGGAGGATGTAGTTGACCGCCTGCCAGTGTAGTGGCCCTGGATCGGCCACGTACCTGCACATTTGACCCACCACGTAGGCCAGGTCAGGTCAAGTCGCCACCATGGCGTACATGAAGCTGCCCACCGCCGATTGGTAGGGCACCCCTGCCATATCCTCCCGCTCTTCTTTTGTTTGCGGCACCATTGCCACACTTAGTTCACAGGTCGTGGAGACAGGACTGGACACTGGTCTGGAGTCCTCCATGCCGTACCGCTTTAGCACCTCGGCCACGTATTTGGACTGCCCCAGCTCAAGCATGCGCGCCCTCCGGTTCCGCGTAATGCTCACCCCGAGGTAGAACTCTAGCTCTTCAATGTCCGACATCTGGAACCTACTGCTCAGATGCTCTTTCAGCTGTTGTAGGCTCGGCAGGTCTGAGGAGCACAAGATCAGATCATCCATGTAGAGTGCGACAGTTTGATGGAGCTTCTTGGTGCGCCACGCATACACGCTGTGATCCGCCTCACAGCGCTTGAAGCCGAGTTGTGCCATGAAGCTGTCCATTTGTTGGTACCAGCATCAGGGCAATTGTTTTATCCCTTACAATGACTTCCGCAGCTTGCACACCTTGCCCTCCAGCGCCTCCACCCCCTCCGGTACCTCCATGTAGATTTCCTTGTCGATGATGCCGATGAGGAAGGCCGTCTTTACGTCCATCTGCTGGAGCTCCATGTCCTTCGCGGCTGCCACCGTGAGGATCGTCCGGATGCTTGTGAACTTGGCGACGAGGGAGAACGTCTCATCGTAGTGCTTGCCCTTACATTGTGCGTACCCCTTCGCCACGAGCCGCGCCTTGTATTTTTCAACCACATCTTCTTTCGTGAACTTGGTCTTGAAGACCCACTTGGAGCCGATGACCTTGGCGTTTTTCGACCTGTCAACCAGCTACCACGTGTCATTTTCAGCAATGGACGCCAACTCCGACTTGATGGCGGCGTCCCACTGCTTCCCCTCGAGCCGTGCAAGCGCCTCTTGCATGGTCTTTGCCTCCGTTGATGCAGCCAGCATGCACCGCATCATGCCAATCCATCGACCGGTTTGTGTGTCAAAACGCTTCCCCGCTCTCTGCTGCCTCCCGCTGAGGCACGGCAGTTTTGGTGGCGTCTCGTCGCTCTGTTGCGATCCATCCGACTCTGCCCGCTCTGGTAAATCATCGACCGGACAGCTCCCTGAGGATATCTTCCGTTCCGGTGAACCATCAAGCAGACGGGCGGCACATCCAGAGGATTATTCTCTGGCGCCCGAAGCGAACTCAGCCGGGAGTGTGCGCTTCGGCGCCCGCAGTGCCTCCTTCGACGGATCATTCCGCCGGATCTCCAGCCCAGCTACATCGTCATCGGAGTCCTCCGCATCGACTACTGCACCTGCTGCACCGCCACGCTCCGACGCCACATCATCAACCTCTGCGTCCGTCGGCTCCTCCTCATAGTCAAGGAGCTGGAACCACTCCCCCTATTTTGGAGTGTTCCCGACGCTCATGTCGTTGCTGATGCTGCTCAAGCTGTGCTGCTCGTCGAACTCGACATCACGGCTGCTGATGATCTCTTGCGCGCGCGGGTTCGAGAGCCAATACGCCTTTTGCGTGCTCTCGTAGCCGAGGAACAAGCACGGCTTCGCCCGCGGTTCTAGCTTGCTGTCGCGTTGTTGCGCCATCTACACCATCGCGTGCGCCTTGCACCCGAACACCTTCAGGTGTGCCACATTTGGCTTGCACCCGCTCCAAACCTCCTGCGGCGTCTTCCAGCTGCCCTTACCCTTCAGCACCGCTGTTGGGGTGAGGTTGATGGTATAGCTCGCTGTACGCACAGCCTCCGCCCAGAACCCTTGCGGCAACCTTGCATCCACAAGCATGGTCTCCGCCATATTGAGCAGGGTCTGGTTTGACCGCTTCGCCACTCCGTTGGACTGTGGCGAGTACGTCGTAGTGGGTTCCCACTTGATGCCCTGCCGCTTCATCCACCCGCGGCAGCCCACGTACTCTCCGCCATTGTCGCTGCGTAGCGCTCTGACCTTTCGGCCAGTCTGCCTCTCCACTGCTGCGACGTACTCCTTCAGCCGGTCCAGGACCTTGCCTTTCTGCTTCATAAAGTACACGTAGAGCTTCCTGCTGCAGCCGACAATGAAGGTGACGAAGTATCTCAAGCCACCGTTTGACGGCGTTTTGAACGGTCCGCACACGTCGTTGTGCACGACCTCCTGTAGGTCCTTTGCGCGAGCCTCGTTCTCGTTGAACGGCTTGCGCCGTGCCTTGCCCAAAATGCAAGGCTCGCAATTTTTGTGCGCTGTTGCATCTGTTTCCACGTCTGCTGCACTGTCGATGACGAGGCTGCGCACCATGTCGCGCTTTGCCATCTCCTTAACGGTTGCGGGCGCTGAATGCCCCAACCGTTGGTGCCAGAGCTCCAGATCAGCGCTTCCTCCCTTGGCCATGTTGACGACGCGCTCCTGCGAGTCTGGTGCGTCCGATGCCACGGGGACCACCTTGGTCTCCACGATGTAGAGACCGCCCTCGCGCTTTGCCTCCAGCACGACCTCGCCGACGCCGTCGATGTACACCAGTGCACCTTTCCTACGGAAGAGCACCTCATACCCCTTGTCCGTCAAGCGGTTGACACTCAGGATGTCAGCCAGGGCGGGGACGTGCTGCACATCACGGATTACGCACAGCTACTTCTTACCGCCCACCACGACTTCCACCTCCACGTCGCCTTGGCCAGCCGCCGGCTCGACTTTGTTATTCGCGACCACCATCGACTTGGAGGACTTCTCGTAGGTGACGAACCCCACCTTCTCGACTTGGGTGTGCTCCTCGGCCCCGGAATCCAGGCACCGCCTGTTGGCCTTCTTGAGGAAGTGGTTCTTGTTGCCGTTGAGGAGGGACCTTCCCTTGCTGTTTTTTCCACCGNCACATCACGGATTACGCACAGCTACTTCTTACCGCCCACCACGACTTCCACCTCCACGTCGCCTTGGCCAGCCGCCGGCTCGACTTTGTTATTCGCGACCACCATCGACTTGGAGGACTTCTCGTAGGTGACGAACCCCACCTTCTCGACTTGGGTGTGCTCCTCGGCCCCGGAATCCAGGCACCGCCTGTTGGCCTTCTTGAGGAAGTGGTTCTTGTTGCCGTTGAGGAGGGACCTTCCCTTGCTGTTTTTTCCACCGGTCTTCGCCTCCTCCGGGAACTCACAGGCCCAATGGCCCTCCTTGCTGCAGTTGCGGCACGCACCTTTTTTGGCGCCCTTCTTGCCGCCGCCTTTTCCGCCACTTCCTCGGCCCCCGTTTCCGCCACCACGCGTTTTGGTGACGAGGGCCAATGAGGAAGACGATGACTCCCCGCAACGTCGGCGCTACGCCTCGTTGCGGATGTACTCTGTGACCGCGCCATAGGTGAGCTTTTCCTCTGACCATCCTCCAAGAACGTGTCAATGCGCCGGATAGCAACGGTCTAGAAAACGGGTCTCGACATGGGAGGCCGCCAACCGCTCTTGGTATTGCAACCAAGATAACATATTACCCTCAAACGAGGGATCCACACTTTAGGTTCGTTTGGTTTGCAACCTCACGAAGTCCGCATGTTGGTCTTTAGTGTTTACCTTTGCTTGGACACTCTGTGAGGAGTCTCAAAGGCAAGAACTGTAAATAGATGCATGCAAGGTACAGGTTTTTATACTTGCAGAGCTTTGCTAAAGCTTCTACTTGTACTGGCTCCACTCGAGCCAACCTCAACCTACAGTCCTACTTGGCGCGTCCTTAGACCGCCAAGTTTCATCCTCAAGGCAGGCTCTAGTAAGCTTCGTAGAAGCTTCCTGTCCTAGTTTTGCCCACAAAGAAAATTGCGGCCGTCGCGGGGTTTGAACCCGCGACCTTTCGTTTGAGACTCCGGTGCCTAATCAACCAAGCCAAAAAGGTATGGTTCCTATGATGAGCCATAGGGGACATACCCATTATGGGCAGTGCATTCCAGGCCCATCTCAGAACAGACCAAGGGGACATACTCCATAGAGCAGTGCATGCCTTGTCTATATGTGTCGCTAGCCAGCTAGGCAGTGGACAAGGTGCATACTAGTTCAACAAATCTCTCCCTTGCACCTCTGTCCATCTGTCTCTTACAGGGCTCCATCAATGCCTTGGGGCTCAACCTTCTTCTGCCGCTCTCCTCATGCCGAATCCACGAATGCCCGCATAGTGCAAGTCGCTCTCCAGCGGCTTGGTCCTGCAGTCAGCAAGCATGCTCTTTGTTCCGTAGTGCTCCAAGTCCACCACGTTCTTCATGACCAGGTCACGTGAGTAGTGGTAACGTATGTCGATGTGCTTCGTTCACCGGGAGATGATCTCATCTTGAGCCATCAAGATGGCGCTCATGTTGTCCACGTGTACGACCGTGGCATCCTTCTGTGGCACTGTCATTTCGCCAAGCAGGCTGCACAGCCATTGAGTATCCTTGCACACCTCAGACAAAGCAACGTACTCTACCTCTGCCGTGGACACAGAAACACAATCATGCTTCCTGCTGGCCCATGAGATGGCAGCGCCATTCAAGATGCACACGTATCCAGAGGTGGATTTCATGTCGTCAAGATTTCCTCCCCAGTCAGCGTCGGTGTAGCACTTTAGGCAAAGGGGATCCATTCCTTCTTGGCCGCCAAGGACGAGGCCCATGTGACGTGTCTTCTGCAGGTAGCGCAAGATGCGCTTGACAGCCTGCCAATGTTGTGGCCCAGGGTTGGCCACAAATCTGCTCACTTGTCCCACAGCATAGCAGATGTCCGGACGAGTCCCTACCATGGCGTACATGATGCTACCCACGGCGGACTGGTAGGGGATGTCTTGCATGTCCCTTTGTTCTGCTTCATTGCTTGGCGACATGGAGGCCTTCAGCTTTGTATCGTTCGTAATTGGGGTGCTGACAGGTTTGCAGTCTTCCATGTGATATCGCTTCAGTACCTCACCAATGCATTTGGTTCGGTTGAGCTCGATGGTGCCTGCTACTCGGTTGCGGTGGATGGAAATCCCAAGGTAGTACTCGAGAGGACCCATGTCCTTCATCTTGAACCTTTTGCTGAGGTCAGACTTCAGCTCATCCAGCAACTCGACCGAAGAGGAGCAAATGATCAGATCATCCACGTACAGCGCAACCAGCATCAGCCCTCTCCCATCATCACGCACGTACATGCTCGGGTCATTCTGGCAATGCGCAAGGGAGAGGCCGGTCATGAAACCGTCCATCTCTTTGTACCATATCCTTGGGGCATGTTTCAGCCCGTAGAGCGCTTTCACCAACTTGCACACCTTGCCCTTGGGAGCTTCGACTCCTTCGGGCACCTCCATTAGCACTTCCTTGTCAAGCTTCCCATGAAGGAAAGCTGTCCTGACGTCCATCTGGTGTATCTCCAAGTTCTTTGCGGCTGCAATGCCAAGGAGAGAGCGGATGGAGGCAAAGGTCACGACGGGCACGAACGTCTCATCGTACTCGGAGCCCGGGCGTTGAGAGAACCCCTTACCCACTACCCTTACCTTGAACTTGTCGATGCTGCCGTCTTGCTTCTTCTTCACTCGGAGGACCCACTTGGATCCCACCACGTGGACCTTGTCAGGTCTATCCACCAGCACCCACATGCCGTTCTTGGCAATGGATGCGAACTCCCTATCCACTGCCTCCTTCCACTTGGTCGAATCTGGGCCATTCATGGCCTCCGCCACTATGGATGGCTCTGCCTGAGCCATGCATGACCAGCTAAGGCCGGTCCAATCATCCTCATACCGCAAAGGTGCTCTCTTTGGTCACAAACTGCGCCGGGGTAGTGGTGCGGCTTCTTGGTTTGGTGCTGGTGCTTCCACATGTGGTGGTTTGTCGTCGTCGTCGTCGTCATCAGAAGAGTCGTCAGACTCCAAGTCAGACTCGGAAGCCCCGGACGCCTCGGTATCTGAATCCATGTCAGATGCTGAGTCATCCTCCACAGCTGCTCTCCCATTCCCACCACCTACCGGCAAAGCGAGCCAGTTGTCGGGTGCTTGGTCTCCGGACTCAAGCAACACTATCCACTCTCCCGCTTTGGGAGTGAGGGTTGGGTCCAGCAGCTCTCCCTTTCCAAGGGTGCGTTCGTCGAACACGATGTCGCGGCTCCTCACGAGGTTGCCTGCTGCCTGGTCCTAAAGCCGATAGGCTTTGTGTGACGTGTCGTACCCAACCATGATGCACTTCTTGGAGCGTGCGTTGAGCTTGCCTCCACCTTCTCCCGACTGGATCTTCACCCATGCAGTTGACCCGAACACCTTCAGATGAGATGCGTTGGGTTTCTTTCCCGACCATGCTTCTTGTGGAATCTTCAGTTGCTTGTCCTGCTCCTTTCCACACTTCCGCAAGGTGGTCGCTGGTGTGAGGTTCAAGAGGTAGCAAGCCGTTGTTGCTGCTTCAGCCCAAAACCGAGGTGGGAGCTTGCCGTCGAAGAGAATGCTTCGCACCATGCCGAGTAGGGTCTGGTTCATCCTCTCGGTAACGCCGTTGCTTTGGGGGTTGTAAGGGGTGGTTTGCTCGTGGCGGATGCCATGATGCTTGAGCCAAGGCTTGCATGCCTCGTACTCACCCCCGTTGTCACTTTGGAGCGTCTTCACTTTCTTGGAGGTTTGCCACTCCACCATGGCGATGAACTCGAGGAGCTTCTCCTTGACCTCTCCCTTTATTTTGAGGAGGTAGATCCACAGCTTGCGGCTCTGGTCGTCAATGAAGGTCAAGAAGTACTTGCTTCCCCCATTAGACGGTGTGCGGAAGGGTCCACACACGTCACTGTGTCTGAGCTCCAAGACATGCTCTGCTCGTTGACCTCCTCTCCCAAACGGCTTCTTCTTTGCCTTCGCTTGGAGGCATGGTTCACACAATGCACACCCTCCGCCATGCTTCATGGTGCATCCTTCCATTCCGCGGACTACCTCTTGCTCGTGCATCTTGTGCAGCGTGATGTTGGCCACATGGCCAAATCGCCGGTGCCACAGCTTAGCGTCAGTGTCCTTGGTTGATGTGGCGGCCACAGCGGTCGCGGGTGGTGCATCCTTTGGCTCCGGTGCCACTGTCTTGGTGGCACATGCGAGTCCTTCATCTGACGCCTTGATGACTTTGGTTTGAAGCACGTAGAGGCCGTCGACTCTTGGAACTTGAAGCATGAGCCACCGCTTACAAAATCTGGATGTCCTTATTTTTTAGGGCCACCGCTTCCTTGTTGGTGAACACCACTATCATGTTGTTGTCGGTGATTTGTGACACGGACAACAGGTTGGCTGCGAAGGAGGGCATGTACACCACCTTTTGAAGGTTGACCGCCTTCTCTGCACCATTCACGTTGAACGTGATCACCTTGTCCCCTTCGCCCATGGCTTGGACAATACCGTCGTTTGCACACTTGATGCGCATGACAGATTCGGCCATGGAGACAAATCAACCCTTCTCTTTTGATGAGTGGTGGTTGGTGCCCGAGTCAAGGGAAAATGCCCCGGGCCTAAGGATTGCTGCTCCCTTCATGGGAAGCCCCCTAGCCATCATGTTGGTGAGCTCCTTCTTCTCCTTTCCACCTTTGTTCCCGCCTTCTCTCTTGGGACTACGGCAGTCCCTAGCCCAGTGCCCAGCCTTGCCACAGTTGTGACAGTTGCC
>SZWC01017699.1:38084-54323 GCA_023375785.1 Penium margaritaceum | reverse complement strand
GCTGCTGCTGCTGCTGCTGCTGCTGCTGCTGCTGCTGCTTGGAGTCGCATTCCGCCATGAACAGCACGAACGGCATCTCGCACACACTACTAGCCATGGACCAACCGTTCACCGTAAACAAGCTGAACGTACTGAACTTGCCTTGAATCCAAGCCAAGTGTTCGAAAAGCAGACGGAGGATGACTCAGAACGACTCCCGCGGGGCAACCCGACTGGTGAGCGGGAATGCCACCCACTTGAGCTGCAGGAAGTTGAGTGGGGACGAGCCAAACAGGACCAGTCAGAGCGGGGTAGTGGTGACCTCGGCAGCGGTGCGGTCACCACACTAGGCAAGGTTGAAGTTCAGCCGTTCAACAGGTGACCAGAACGAGTTGGGTGTCCCTTCGGATGACCGGGTGTTCCACTTGCTGAAAGGACAGCAGAATGGCCTCTGACATATGCCGGAACGCTGACGTGAGATCTGATTGGTGGCGACGGGCATTTCTACTTTTGTCCTGCGGCAATAGAGATTTTCGTTTTGGTGGAGTGCAAGCCACCAAAATCATTTCAAGTCCATGACCGCGGTGCGCGGCGGTCATTTGACCGCTGCCTTGACGCGCGTGTGAGACTGCGGCGGAGAGTCTTCTTTCTGCGTTGGTCGAACGTGAATCGGGGCGAATCGACATTACAAGGGAAGGGGGGGGATTGATTGCGGAGGGAGGGGATGAACACGTGATTGAGACTGGCAGAAAGGGGGAAAGGCGAAAAGCGGGAGGGAGAGAACAGAGGGGGAGGAGACCCAGTAGGGTAAAGATTGGGGGACGGAAAGAGAGAGGAGGGAAGGCATGTCTAAAATATCCGCGGCTAAAACAAGCCGCGGGTTACGGGAGGCGACAAACGGTTGACGGTGGACAGGCTAGTGGTAAATGTTGTCGGAAATTTGGGACCTGTATAGACTAACGAACATTCTGAGCAAACCGAGCAACAATGCACGATGAATATCGAAAACGAACGTGCGCAATATATATGACTGCGCCTAATGCATCTTTCGAGGCGACTTGCGAATGTTGCAAAAGAAGAGCCCAAAAAAACTTGAATATCAACGACACTGGATCCAAGAAACTCGTCTTCAGATTATAGTTTGAAATCAACCAGACCAAAAGATGGAGGGGGCTCGTTTAGATTTGAACCGCATCTCCGGGATTGTCCACGGAAAAAACCACGTGTCAACTCAACCGTTTTCCGAGTTACAGATCCCACAATACGCGCAAGGATAACAGACGAGTAGCAATTGAATTGGGAGGTCAACAAAAAGGCATCCGTTCGGGGAGGGGGAAGGATTGTCGACGGTGGTGACGGAAACGTGTCGAAACGTTTTCGACAGTGACAGTGGGCATTCCGGCTTTAATCGCGAAATGTTCGATACGCAACGGTTCATGGACAAGCATGACATTCATTACCTTCATATTTCGAGGAGCAGATTGCTCAATTTTTTGCAAAACGAAGATACAGCAATCATCTTTGTCTTTTCACCTCTCATAAATACCAGGACGCATCAATATTGTTTTAACCAATGCCAAGCTCAACATCCGCCAAAACTGTCTCAAATGTGAGAAAGTGTATCCTAAAACGTCTTGCATAAAGAACGATGTTGAAAACAAATTGTTGCTATTCAGACAAATATCAGTCACTCTGAAACGTACATGAAATGTACCTTGCCTTCTCTTCAAGTTTTTTAAGCTCAATAACGCCACAAACTAAATTGCTGACATTGTTGCGAAAAAAAGAAATCCTAATGCTCATGCATCATATTGAAAAATAGATTTCATCACTTTTGAAGAACCTTTTAAACACACATACAAACGTAACAAGATCAAACTTATGCTTTAAAATCAAAAAGAAACCAATCTTTTCTAAATGCGTACCAAAGTTCATGTAGAGTAAAAATCATGGTTTTACCAACATAGATACAAAAACTAATAAATATAATGAAAACGTGTAGTTCAAACACATAAACAAATGCATCTTTCAAAAACATTGTTTTTTCATGAGGAACAAATTGAAGATCCATGTTAATGTTTATCATAACTAAAATAAGCTGCTAGCTTCACATTAATAAACGAAATAAAACACTAAAAAAATTACCCAATAATATGAAAATATGTGATAGCAAGGTTCACAAACATTTATTATCACTTGTAGCATTGTATTCAATGTAAAATTTAGCAACTTAAATTTAAACTTGGTGTGAACTTTTTCCTAGGTATGGATTTCAATTACAAATACTACAAAAAAAGTCGTCATGTACCCGACATGTAACCTCAAAGTTTTTATCACATTCAAAAGGAGCTACTACATGACCTTCTACTTGTGAAGGTTCTTACCACCTTTACAAAGATGCAATTCGTTTTCAAACCATAGTACAATCAAACCTCGTTTATGAACCAGAACCCAAAAATGATTTAGCATAATCCCAAACCCACAAACAAATAAATCATGTTGCATTGCAATAATCTGGAATTATATCATGTTCTCATTCTCTAAACACAAACGCTCTTATCACTTCAATCCATGAAAGTTAATATGATAAAATAAATACAAAATCACATCAAGGTATTTGAATTAATATGCACACTATCTCAACGGCAGTATCTTGTAAGACATCAAGGTAAATCATTGAAAATGGAAATCAAAGTGACAAATCCGTTTCTCATCTACTAAAACTATTCCATAAATAGTTTTTGAAATTTTAAAAGAAGACAAAAGGTCCCACTGGTGGTAGCAAGAGGGGTAGATTCAATATGCCATGTTAATTCTATCAAAACAAGTACCATGTCACACATTAAATTCAACACCGTAATCATTTCTCATTCTGAAAAACTCCATACAAAAAAATCAAATAAAAAACAAAAAGCAAAGATCATTTACAAAATCATAATGTGTTGCTACATCAAAATTCAAAACATCTTCTTCTGTAAGAATCTTAGTCACATGATTTCGAGGAAAAAAAAGAGGGACTTTAGTATCTATACACAAATAACTGTTACTTGCAAACATATAAAACTGATAAGTCATTGAGAAAAAGCTACATCGGAAGCATAACAAAAAACTAGGGACAAAAGAAGCTATTGTGATGAATGGTTACACCAATTGCCTCATAATCATCAAAGAAGTTCATTCTGAGAATGAGCCACATGAGACTCCTCTCTTGAAAGTTCAAGTAGCCAACCATAAACATCAAAATGTGGACCACAAGAATATAGGGAACTCCTAAAACACAATGTAATATCTCACAACATGCAATATCCATTCAATAGATAACACAATCAATTTCTGCTTCATCAACAACACACAGGTAGCCCTCACCAAGAAAAACATTTCCTTAGAATATTCAAAAATCAACTAGTCCAATTCATGTCCTCATATACGAGGCTCAAAGACAACGCTAGATGTATAATGTAATAGCCTCATCAGCCAAGGCACTTGGGAATCTATTTCACCCCCACAAAACAACACATCCAATCAAATGGGTCTTTCAAATAACAAGAATTGACAAAGCTACCTTCTGCGGTACACTTATGGGCTTCATTCCCTTATCCCACAAAAATTCTCTACTTTTTTTCACAATGATACAACGTCCTCACGAGCCTCTTCTTCCTAGGTTTATATAGCATATGTTCTCATTATCACACCAAAACATAACCTCAACATAACAACAGCAACAACAATGGAACATGAAAACAACATGAATTTTAGACATGAGCTACAACCTTAGACTTAAAAATTCATGGTGATCATGAACAACGCACCATCAGCCTTAAACAAAGAA
Source organism: Penium margaritaceum (assembly GCA_023375785.1). NCBI lineage: Eukaryota > Viridiplantae > Streptophyta > Zygnematophyceae > Desmidiales > Peniaceae > Penium > Penium margaritaceum. Next base: position 50,515 of record SZWC01017699.1, on the reverse strand, counting down.
AATACCTTGAGAGAAGTAACAAGTCCTTATGATTATTGACAAATTCATAAACACACAGTTATCACTTCGACAAACAATACTACAACAAAAAAAAAAGACGCTTTCTTAACAAGACAATGTACAATTCTTACATGAGGTCCCTTCTCTATGCAACAAGGATTACTCGACCCCACCTATAACTTATAGTTTTAACCAATGCTTTTTACAGCATGACTCATCCTTTATGAACAACCAAAAAATTAGCCATGCTATTAATTTTCAATATAGCATGAACCATCCAACAAATGAATGGAACAAACACATTTTCCTAGCTTCTATTCTACATTGACATTCACTTTGGCGCACCATTATGCAATACATCCTCAATAACTGCTTACATCTGCCTAATCAAAGGTGCAACAATCGCTAGGTCTAGAAAATAAAGACACACCAAAATCGAGTTGATTGACACAAACGTTCACCTTCCAAAATAGCCTTGCAACAGAGGTCGAGTTTCTAAGAAACCATGATTTGCCTCTATATGTCGACAACTATTTAACATGGAACCTTACCAACAGAACACAGTTATGTATCATCTTTGGGCACATGAGTATGAAGGGTCATTAGAGCTAATCCATGGTCTTCCAACCTACACTTATCCTTCAATTTTTAGGTGAACAAGTCATTAACGATCTCACATTAAGAATGTAACTATCATCCACCTCACCTTTGTTGTGCTGTGTATGTGTGTGTAAAGATCGTTTGAAATAATTTCATGCTCTTACATTGGTATAACCATGTGCACATTGTCTGCTACATTCTCTCAACGTATAACCATAAATTCATAGGACTCTTGCCCATAAAAGAGATTCTTCAAGGACATAAACCAACTTTGCATAGCATGGCTCTTTTATAAGAGAATTTCTCTAAGGATGCCATATACAAGCAATTGCATTACAAAGCTTTAGTGACGAGCCCATTTGCATCATTTTTAGATTTCCAAAAGTAACCATTGCGTACTACCTTCAAAATGGGAACCTCCTTTGACCTTGGATTTGAAGTTAGTCAAAACTCCCAACCTCCCAGTACCAACACTTGCATAAAAGAGGCGACTTGGAAAGTTTAAAAAAAACTAGATTATGCTAAGAATTAAAAGCACCACTTGGGGGATTTCAAAAAACTCTTCTCACTTAGATTGTTGAGAAAAGAAGATAAGACAAGCATTAGACGAGGTCTTGTTTCACTTACCATGGGAAAATGCATGATCCATCGTGGCATGTCTTCATTCCATGAATGGTTTTGAGTCATAAAACTACACCAATGGAGCCAGAAATCAACAACTTGATTTACTTGCGAGGCTTACAAAAAAAGAATTTGTCACCCAAGCTTCAACTGGTCACTCGAGTGACAATTCAAAAGACTCATTACAGAAAGATAGACACCTACGTCATACTCCGTGTGGATCTTCCAAAGTTCATGATTTCAAACAATACTGCTAGAGTAACATCATATGCTTAAACGTTTTGGTGAGAGGTAAGGAAAGGCTTGTTAGAATGCCCCTGTTTTGGTTTTAATGTAAGGTTAAGATAAATGGGGGGAAATGAAGCCAAATATAATTTCAATTAAGTTCCAACCATTATATTTGTGCAACAAAACGTCTGAAAATCAATCAATATTTCATGTCTAATAGAATTTATAACACCCCTTCATTCTTAAACAAGAACTTTCTTGTGTTAAAAGACACTCACATATCTCCGAAACATCTATGGCATGCTTTTTCGAATGGAGAATCCCTTCACTATGTCCTAGAATTTTTCTTGCAGTTAATCATCTCCAACTACATTTAAAAAAAATCATTCCCTCCTCAATGATTTCTTCTCCCAATAAACATAACAACATGACAATCCTCCAACTGACAAAACACCATCATATACTTCATCTCCCCCTAACCTACCTTGTCATATCTAATTGATTTTGGGGATTCCAAACTACTACCTTCAGTAGCAGATTCCACTTGAAACGTCTTGTTGAAGCCAAATCCTCTCATTTCAATCCTTTCCACATCCCTTGGTTTTAAGCCTTCCTAATGAGACTTTACCTGTCACTCGTAACCTTTCCACTTGCTAGTAACCCTTCAGTTTGTAATACATCTTCAACCTCAAGTAACCCTATGCTCCTTGTGCCCTTTCAAATTCTAGTAACCTTTTTGTGTCATCAACAAAAACCTTCAAAAGACGTTTCCCGCATATCCATGTATACCACAAGTTCTTACTTTGAAATATGGGTTGCCTTACAAGGGGGAACAATTACCAGCTTTTTTTTTATAAAAGATTTGCAAGGATGGCCTTGATCATCCTAAATAATTCTGAAACAATGAAATCATCAATAAAAATATGAAAAGTAAAAGGTGGGGATAAAATAGATGGTTCAAATGAAATGGAAATGCACTTACGTTTACTGTCTAAATGAACCTCTCTACCTTAAGCAATAGGCATCTCTTGCCACATCCAAAGCTTTTCAACACTGAAAACAAACGTAGTAAACACATCACCTATAATATGTATTAATTCATGAGGATTTTGTTGCTCTTTAGAAGGTTCTCTTGTAGTATTGTTTCATAGTGGACATTTTCACACTATATCTTTCTTATTCATGTCATTTATGCATATTGCAATCCATAAACATATATGAAATTTACTTAGTGCATTTTTCCATGGTTATAGGAATTCAGATAAATTGGCAATACACAGTGGAAATGTTGACAGTAACATTTTCCCCCCAATCCATCCTCAAGACAATAACTCGGAGGCGTAGTGTTATCAGTTGCTTAGAATGAAATCTTAAAGATATAATGAGAAATGTTTCCTAGTTAATGATCATGCCATCATTTAAAGTTTTTCATCACTTGGATCCAAAGAGATCATTGAGCAAGTGATGTTTTAACTTACAAAGATGTTGATTGTATGGAAGAATGGGTTTAACATATCTTTCATGATGTACGTTATAAAAAGGATTTGTAGAGAGGTGATCATATGATAATGACCTTGTAAGGAATATCTATTGCTTAGTTGATGTATGTTTTGACGTTGCTACGACATTGATTTCCTTAAATTTGAAAACCTTACGAAGATAATTGAGGGGAATTGGTGGATTCATGATGAGTGTTAATTGATTGACATATAAGCACGCAAGGAAGGAAGATTTCATAGTGAACCTCTACATGTGAAGACCTTGCAAAATGTTCTTCAAAGTAGTAGCAATTGTTTTAGGACATTACTTGGATTCCAAGACATGATGCATACAATAACCTATGAAAAACACTCACATGTTTGTGTTCTTCTAACTCGGTGTTTGAGATGGTTGGCACATTATTCGTACCTTAAAAGAAGGGAGTTGCAGGAAGAGGATGTACTCTATATAAAGGTGAAAAGAATAAAGTGCTACAAGTTGGGCCACTCTATGATGAGCAAGTATGGGTTTATTTAGAACAAGATGAGGTGCAACGAGTTGATAGGAAGTTTCAAAGCCCTTTGCTTTGGCATAGTCACCACTGTATTGTTACACTTAAATTTGTTTTTTTTTTTAGCAAAAAAGACTCATGGTACTTGCTTTAATCTACGACTTACATGTAACCATGAAAAAATATTTTTCATGTGTGTTTGTTGGAGCTTTAAGCTCCAAAAATAGAAACATCATTTGCTTTGCATATTGTTTTGGAACATGTTTCGTTTTTTACCATATTAATGTAGTTATTCATACTTAGTCACTCTATTCTAATACCATAAGAGGAAAAATGAAAACTCAAAGGGTGAAAGAAAAACAAAACGATTAGTTAAACACAAAAAACATACTTCATATGGCAGGTATATACATTTTCATTTACATGATAGTGTACACAAATCCTGAAACACATAGTGGATGCTTCTTCTAAGATTGGAGTCTAGATTTGTAAAAAAAAGGTTTTTTAGTTGTTCAAGTTGAATAACAAACCAAGTGGCCAATGTCTGAAGAATAGATGTAGATTAACCACAAGGAGAGTGTAGTGAAAGCCTATACTTATCTCCTAAAACAAACATATTGTTTCTACTTTACAAAGTTAAAATGCAGGAGGTAGCACTTGGAGAGCAAAACAAAGATACATATGGCACGAACAAAACATGAGTTCCTCAAGACAAGCATTATCTGATGTGATTTATTTTGATTTTGTTTTTTTTAAGGGGGTTTCATAGAATTTAAACAACTACCTGGATGATTACATTACGATGTAGGTTACTTGAGGGTCTCTCAAAAACTGAACGGTTCATGCAAGCTCAAGGGTCAGTGGAAATTGAAATGAAAAAAGCAGTTGAATGGCTAATGAAGGTTTTATCATGAAAAAGCTTCTAAAGGGCCAATGGTCATCAAGGTGGACAAGGACAAGGCACTTTTCAATTAAGATGACATCAACCAAATGACTTGGACATATCTAAAAACGGTTTTTAGCTTTTAAGAGACTTTTACGTAGAGCCAAGTTGTGAAAGGTGGAAATTCTCAATAAAGAGACCTTTTGGATTTTAAACCAAATCTCATTTCAAACCATCTTTCAATGAAACAAAGGGCCTCACAATGTCATCTTCAACGACAGCAAATGATGGGCAACCTTTAAAATTTTGCAAATACGCATCTTATTCAATTGAAAAAGGTCATCATGAAGAAGCATAGTATCTCTTATGGTTTCGGCTCATCAAATGTTTTTCCTTCAGTTACATACCTAAAAACTGCACTTATGCCATAATCTGAAACATGAATTGATAAAATATGTTTTTGTTTGGTAAACATCTCCTTTAAAGATCAATCATGCATTGTTTTCCAATAAAAATGTTATTCATTGATATGAAAGGTTTCACTCAAACCATCTCTTTTAACGTAGCATCAAGGTCATTTACTATAAAACACACTTTCACTTGTGCTTAATCTTGTCCCTTTCCTATATATCTCTCCATCGAATCCATCATTCAATTTTGACTAAAACAATATCCTCCTACCACAAATTCTATTCCCCATAAATGATATTATGTTCTTACATGCCCTAGTCTTGCATACCTGCCATAGGCATCCCTTCCTTCAAACGTTTCCAAAAAGTACAAAACAAACCCAATAATTAGAGGCTTTGTTGAGTTTTCATACATCCATGTGCATAAGCATTTTTTTCCGAAGTGTTTGGTGTGCCTTCGTTTAAATAGTCAACATGTAAGTGTGCCCCTTCTTGTTTGCATGACAAAACCAGCCTCATTTGATCGGCCACTAAATGTTCAAGGCATGCAATTATCCCATATGCATGTGCAAAGATTGTTGCATGCATAAATTAAAATGCATGTTTGGTGTCAATGGCAAGTTGTTTTGTGGAATGTACACAACTGGTATGCATGAAATGCATGTCATGAACAACACATGTGGCATGCAAAATGCACATGTAACAAGGTGCCCCTGATTTTGTGGCATACTCCGGGCTCGTCCGAGTTTTTGGGGCATGCTGGCCATTTTCTGTTTTCCAAAAAATGTGGTCGCAGTCCAGCACGCCTTTGCTCGACCGCCACAGTGTGCAATGAGGAGGAGCAAGCAAGCGATGGAGCACTGTGTGCTCCACATGTAGGGGACCTGTTTTGCTTGTTACTTCAAACCAGCAATCCAAACATGCCTCGTGAGGTAGCCTTCAACCTCCCGGCGAGTAGTGTATCAATGACGCTACCCTTCGAGGGGCAGCCGACAGACAACCTCGACCGCACGTGCTGTCAACGACAGGAGTAGTTTCGTTGACTATGACCATGGGACGATTGTAATACCATCGGTGGTGTGCACAGTAGGGCAATCGCACGCAATGCCGAGTGCCATACGATACAAACGCGGCAGCTCGCTGAGCAAAAAGAAGGATCGTTGATCTCAACGATCACTAGCCAAGGACTTCTTTCACAAGGCACTAGGTGCAATTAGGGCATCGGGTTCAGGTGCAAGTAGGGCACCAAGTACAAATGCAAGTAGCTTCTTGTAGGAAGCTAGGAAAGTAGTAGATTGAGGTCTGGGCTAGCCAACCAAACAGTATAAATGCCTTGTACATAAACTGTGATTTTCTAGCTCCAACTTCTAGGCATCTCCAAGTTTATACTTTTTTTGTGACTGTGCTCTCCATACACTAAATCTTAATCTCTAAAGAACACCCATTCTCACATCTGGTATCAAGGCTAGAGCCACGCATTTCGCGGAAGCGGTGCTAGAGCTCTACAAACTCCAAGGAGCAAAGGCACAATGTACGCCAGACAATGTCGAGGCTAATCAAGAGGAGGATTACAGGACCAGACCTGAAAGCTAACGCACAATTCAACCACTAGAAATTCATCTTTATTTCTAGAGCATCCACATGGCCTATCATGTGTGCGCGAGAGAGGACGAATGACTCCAACGCACTCAGAAGACGTCAATTTGTCATCTCGGAGTACAAGATTGCTACCGAAAGTTTTGATTACTGCCAAAACGCTGCAAAATCTTTCTTGGGTTCTCCTACGACCATAGACTATCTCGAGGCATGGGAAAGGCCCTACAGCAGCTCGTAAAGCAGCTGGGAGCCCTCAAGCTAGAGAATATGCAGTTTAACTAGCACATGGTTCACCTGCAAAACGAGACTGATGCTGGACAGGTTCGTGCGGCCCGATCAAGGAGTTTGCCAAGACTAAAGCCAAGGGCCCTGAAAGTGTTCAATCCCACAGTCAAGGGTGCGAGCATACAAACCTGGTTGTTCATGATGAATAGCTACTTTGGGGCTCTAGGTAACCCTCTTGAGGACGATGCTGTGTGTGTGACATTAACAGTGACACTACCATGCGGAGTAGCATTAAAGTGGTGAGGTAGCTTAACATGTTAACCAATCGGGGCCGAGATAGGAACGCAGCTATGCCAGGCGCGAGGCAAGCTGAAGCTTGTGTACAGAGGACATGGGAGCAGTTTGAGCAAGCCATGGTTTGATCTCGTAAATGCCTTCATGGTGGCACGCAACAAGTTGAAGCAATTCAAGAATATCCTCTTCGTGTTAGAGTACACAAGTTGTTTCTAGGCGTTGCTTTAAGAGATCAACAACATGAGTGCGCCAAAGATGGCAGACAAATACCACAATGACTTGAAGGTAGAAACTCATTGCACACTGGCACTATGTGGTATCACGGATTTCTAAGCAGTGGTAGCGAGTGCTGAGCACGCTGACGTGCTACGATGCCATTTTGGGGCATGATTGGCTGCATCAGTGGAACCCTGCTATAGATTGGGTGCGTGACCAGATGAAAGTCAAGAAACATGGAGAGCAAATCGTTTTGTCATTGTGGGCACAAGAGAAGGGCTTCAAGGCAGACAAGGTGCCGCACTTGAGTTACATGCAGTTGAAGCACTGTCAGTGCAAGGGTGATCAAGTCTACCTTGTGAGGATGCGGCAAAACGTAGCAACTGAAGAGGTGAAAGTGTAGGTAGCGTAGGCAAAGCAAAAGGAGGGAGAGCAGCAAAAAGCACCAAGAGCACAATAGTTTGAAGGCAACAAGAGTGTGTTAAACAACTCTGGTGACGTGTTTCCTTCTGTGCTACCAAAGGGTTTCCCATCAAAGCGAGAAATTGACCATGAAATTGTTCTTGTTCTCGGTGCAACTCCAATAGTGCGAGCTGCTTATTGCATGAGCAATAATAATCTGGATGAGCTTAAAAGGCAGTTGGAGGAGCTCATGGAGCAAGGGTTCATCAAACCATCGGTGTCACCCTTCAGTGCACCATTCTTCTTTGTGAAGAAGAAAATCGGGGAGCTACAGATGTGCGTGCACTATCCCACACTAAACAACGTAACGATCAAAAACCGGTACCCACTACCAAGGGTCAAGGAGCTATTTGACCAGCTAAGGGGAGTGCAGTCCTTCAATAACATTGAATTGTGCTTGAAGTACCATAAGATTTGAATTGCATAGCAGAATGTAGAGAAATGAGTGTTTCTGACGCGGTACAACCATTTTGAGTATCTCATGATGCCGTTTGGGTTGACCAACACTCTTGCAATGTTCATGAGTTTCATGAATAGGATCTTTCACCCTCACTTGGACCAGTTTGAGAGGTATTCCTTGAGAACATCCTCATCTACTTTTGAACTCTGGAAGAGCATCAAAAATACCTTTGGCATGTGCTGGACATACTTTGGAAAGAGAAGCTGTTTGCGAAGCTCTCCAAGTGTGAGTGAGAGAAGCAAGAGGTGGAGTTCCTTGGGCACATTATGATCGTCAAGCGTCTCCGCATGGATCCAAAGAAGGTGGAGGCAGTGAAGCAATGGTCGACACCAAAGTGCATACGTGACATTGAGGTCTTTCTAGGGTTTGTCAATAACTACGGAAAATTCATCTAGGGGTGCACAAAAAAGAGCTTGTGTGGTTAATTCAGTTGCAGCAGAGGATCACCTGTGGGAATGGGGCAAACATGAACAAAAGAGCTAAGAGGAGCTCAAGACCGAAATGTGTGACACTCCAGACCTATTGCATCCGGATTCATCCAAAGAGTATGACATGGCGATAAACGCCAGTGACTATGCCATTTGGGCAGTGCTGTTGCAGGGTCACGCAAAGGGGCCACAGCCGATTGCATACGCATCGTGTAAGCTATGAGGGGCAGAGCTCAACTACGCATACTATCAGAAGGAGATGGTGGTGGTGATCCACGCGTACAAGCACTAGAGGTGCTCCCTCGAGTCGGCATGCTGCGTGGTCGTCACACATCACTCCGCCTTGAAGTACCATAAGACACAACCAAACCTTAGTCGCCGACAAACTTGTTCGATGGAGTTCTTGGAAAGGAGTTTTGACTACGGGATCCAGTACAAGCCAAGGAAGGTGAATTCTGCAAATCCTCTGTCTGGGATGCCGGACTTGAGCCTCAATGCCATCTAAGTGCTAATGGTATCCCCAGTCATGCATAGACTATTCAAGCACGTGTATGGCATTGACAATGAGTTCATGGATGATGCGCTGAAAGAAACAATGTGGGATGGAACGTATTGGTGAAAAGGATTGTTATATTTGAGTATGCGCCATTGCAAAAATCGTTGCTAGAGGAGGCACATGACACCCATTACTCAGATCACTTTGACTACGACAAGATGCTCAAAACTTGGGTATGCCAATACTGATGGTCGTCAATGGAAACTGATTGTAAGAGGTTTGTGAGCAATTGTGATGTGTGCCTATACATCAAGGCGTGGAGGACGAAGCTACGGTGTTGGTGGTGGTGCACCGGTTTTCCAAGATGGCACATTTCATCGCATGTCCTAACAGCATCACACCTACTGTGACAGCTCAACTCCTCTTCGATTGTTCAGTGCCGCAGTCAGTAGTCTCTGACCGCAATCCATGCTTCATTTTGTGGTTCTGGAGTGATATCATGCAGAAGCTTGGCACGCGGGTAGATTTGACCACCCAGAGAGCCATGGGAAGACAGAGCTCACAAACTAGTCTTTTGAGCAACAGTTGCACAGCATGGTTCTCCGGATCGAGAAGGTTGGGAGGCAAACCGTCAGTTGCGGAGTTTACCTACAACTCAGGAGTGTCAGCATCAACAAGGAAGTCACCATTTTAAGGCGTCGATGCACACCAGCCACTAAGCTCAGCCGCCCTTGCTATGAAAACATCTCTTCCGGCTGTGTAGCAAATTCCTTAAGGTTTTGCCACCACTTGGGATGTGGTGCGGCAAAAGCTGTTAAAGGCACAGAAGTAGCAAAAGCGGAAGAAAAATAAATATCGCTCTGTGGAGAAGTTCCAAATGAGAGATCTGATAGTGTAAAACACTTCTAACCTGCAGCTAATGGGAGTTGGGAGTCCCAAACTGAAGCCGTGATGGGGAGGGGCTATATCGCATTCTAGAGATGTAGTCATTTGTTTCCTACAAACGGCCGGTTCACTACACCATCCATCCACTGTTCCACATCTCCCTGCTTCCTGCCTATCCAAACCCCAACACCTTCTTCCAACATTGTGAGACAGCTCCACCTCATATTGCTTAGGTTGAATGATGTGAAGAGTTTGAGGTAAAGAAGATTTTGGCAAATGGGAAGTCGGCCAAATTGGAATGGGTACCAGGTGGAGCACACTTCTTTGAAGCTCAAGGCCAACTTCCATGTTCGGGGTACCAACACTATTCTTCGGGAGTACCTCAAGTACGCTGGGACCTCACGCTTGCAACAGGGGGTTGAATGAAACAAGGTACCCCTGATTTTTTTGGTTTACTAAGAGCTCGTCCATGTTTTTGGGGCATGATGGCCATTTTTTCTTTTCCAAAAATTTGGTTTGCGGTAGAGCTTGCCTCCGCTTGATCGCGGCTGTGTGGAGCGAGGAGGAGCGAGTGGGCAATGAAGCACGCCATGCTCCACATTGCAGGGGCGTGTTTCGCTTGTCACTCAAAAGTAGTGTTCCAAACACACCATGAGAGTGTGGCTTTCACCCTATTGTTGAGTAGGGTAACAACAATGCTACGTGCCGAGGGGCACTTTTGACGGACAATTTGGAGAGAGCATGCAAAACAGCGGAAGGAGTTGTTGATTGCGACCGTGGGACAGTCATAATACCATGGATGGCATGCACAACAGGCCAACCGCATCCACCTCCAAGAGCCATACGAGAATGGTACGGCAGCTCGCCGAGAGACAAGAATGATCGTCGATCTTGACAATCGAAGGCCGAGGACTTCTCGCACAAAGCACTAGTGCAAGTACGGCACTGCGTTCAGGTGCAAGTATGCCACCAAGTACAGGTGACACTACCTTGTTGTAGCAAGCTAGGAAAGCAGTAGATAGAAGCATGAGCTAGCTAGCCAAACAGTTTAAATACCTTGTACACTGCTCAATGTAATTAACCTATGATTTTCCACCTCTGGCTTCCAGTAATCTCCAAGTCTATCTTTCCGCTGGGACTATGCTCTCCACACACTAAAGCTTAATGTCCACAGAGCACCCACTCTCACATCACACGTCATGCGTGACGTATGCAAAATGCATGGCATGGACGTAACTCATAATGTTCTTGACATGAAAGACAGTAAAAAGTGGTATATGAGAGTAGCTTGCATTTGAGGCATGGCATGCGTGGCATGCATAAACAATGTTGAATGCTTCGACCGTGTAACATGCCGGTGTTTTTTGTGTGCATGATGTACATGGTGTGAATGATGTGTATGGGATGTGTTACGTGGTAACCTTCACTAGAGTTTTTTGTATTTGCTGCATGTATGACTTCCACTCACTCAACCTCTCCCATCCCCTACCCCTTACCATTTTTTTCCTCCCACCATCAACCCTTGTCCTCTTACCGTACCTCCAATATCCATCCCACAAATCTTTCTCCTTCCCTACCTCTCTTCCCCTCTTCTCCTTCCTTCTTTCTTTCCCCCACCCTCTATATCCATTTTCCCCCCACCATCCTTTAAATTATTCTTTATGTATTGTCCCTTTCGATTCCTCCTTTCCTCTGATCAGCCCTCTTCTCTTCTGTCCCTTTTCCCCTCTTCACTTACATCCCTCCCGCTTTCCATTTGACCCTTCTACGCTTCCTTTGGGTCTACCTCACTAAGGATATTAAGACATCTCACCCTACTTTTTCGAAACCTTTTGTATACCTTTCTTTGCATCCTTGTCCTCATTATTTTCTCTCATGCCCCATAATGAGTTTCCTATGTTCCTCTTATCTACATCCGGACTTTCATATTATGATACCTCGCCCCTTATCCTCATTTTTCAGTGTACGCAATAATCTTATTATACAAAAATTTCTTTTTTTTTTCACATCCCCCTCCCTTAATACCTACCTTTTCCCGTTCTCTCCATTTTTATTTCCTCCCTTGGTTCCCTCCATCCCTCCCAAACTCATTCTATAATTCCCTCACACTCAACCCATACCTTCATCTCCTCATCCATTCTTCCCAAATCACCATCCTAAATTTTGCTCATTTGTTTCAATACAAACCTGGTCTTCCTTCCTGCCCACCATAGCTTAAAATGCAACTCCCCCTCATTTCCATAATCCCTTCTTCCTTTTTTCCTCTTTCCCTCATTGACTAAACACCTGTATACCCATTTAAAGCTAGATTGCTTCCCACTAATCCTCCTTCCATCCCATTTTTTGAGTTTCTATACACTTAGATGAAAAATAAATCTCTCCTTTTTTATCCCTATCTCTTATGTCACTCTTTCCTTTTCTGATACCCTCCTTCCCCCTCTTTTATTATTTTTTCCTTATCCACATGCTTAACTTCTATCTTAATTTCTCATTCATTTCCTCATCTCTCCCTTTCTTCCTCCTTATGTCCTTTTGTATAATCCCCCCTAAATTGCCCTTTCTCTTTTTATCACTCATTTTTTTTTCCTTACATATTTTCCTCTCTTTATCTCTCTATCTCCCTCTCTCTCTCTCTTT